>CAUYON010119634.1:0-50534 GCA_963573935.1 Arctocebus calabarensis
AATCTTTTAAAAAAGATCAGCTAATATATTTATGTACTTAATCATAATGTGTTCCTCTGCCGAAACTTTATCTGCAACAATTATATGGATAGAATCCCTACCTTGCAGGGGATTATATATTTACAAATTCGACCTTTATTATCTCAACGTGAGTTTGTCTTTAAATATGACATAGTGCTAATTAAGGCCACATGAAATCTTCTGAGTCCTCAATCTTAAAACTTTAGCATAATATTATAATGCTCAAAATTCAAACACACATGGCTATAATGCATTTAATCTGGGTAGTTAAGAATAAGTCTTTTACATTTTCTTTCTTTTTCTTTATTAGGTCATTTGTACATAGATTGTACATACATTTATATCATTATGGGATTCGATGTGTTGATTATTTGTACAAACTGGACTGCTTACATGCTACTAATCAACATAACCGCTTTTACCCAAACAGCGTTAAGACATTTGTGTTCTACACTTGATAGATCCAACTTGTACTTGCATTATGCTCAGTCTTTTACATTTTCCCCAGATTTTCACTATCCAATCATACACTGTACTGCCAAATAATGTGATGCTTAATAAAGCAACTATTTAAAACAAAAACTTCAGATAAGGACAATGATGAATTTGAAAAAAGCTCCATAAAAAGAAAAAATAATTCTTAGTCACTTTGACTGATTGTGTTGTTTTTATTAACTAAGTGAGACTCCACCTATCTACCTCCAGAAAACACGTATTAATAGTGTATGTATGGGCAGCGCCCGTAGCTCAGTGGGTAAGGCGCCAGCCACATAAAACCAGGCTGGCGAGGTCAAACTCTGCCCAGCCAGCTAAACAATGACAACTGCAACCAAAAAATAGTGGGGTGTTGTGGCATGCGCCTGTAGTCCCAGCTACTTGGGAGGCTGAAGCAAGAGAATCGCTTAAGTCCAAGAGTTTGAGGTTGCTGTGAGCTGTGACTCCACGGCACCCTACTGAGGGTGACATAATAAGACTGTCTCAAAAAAGGAAAAAAAATGGTGTATGTACTTTAAAGAAATTGAGTTCAAAATGATTCATGGTTATACTCAACGGGTAAGCTGTGTAAACTCCATTCGTGTAAAGTGATTATTTGTATGATGAAAGATTCAGACAGATGTGTGTTCAGGAGGCCACCAAAATTTTGTTTGCATGTAAAGGTCCCCTCTTCTCCCTTCCCCTCTCCCATGATAAGGGCAACTTCCTTACAAGATCCTTTATTTCAGACATCCTTGCAGAACTCTCACAGCCACAACTAACAATTATTTCTTACCTCTGAGGATTTGGTGAGCCTCCAGTAAATCTCTGAATGCCAGCCAAACAGGCCCATAAGGTACTTGGCAAATGCTGATTTCTCTTACAAAACAGAGACCCCATATAAGAACAATAGATCAGCATCCTGACAGCACAGGGCAGCTCTGGGAAGGTGAGAGCTTCTTGCTGCTTCATGCTGAACTGTTGACAAAGTTAGCAACAGCAGGTAGAGCACAGGGACGTGGGGACCAGGTTCTCAAGCACACCTAGCTCACAGCCTGACCTCATCGCTCACTCTGTCTGATCATGGAAAAAATCCCTTTATCTCAATAAGCCTCGCTTTTCTCATCTGTAAAATGGGCATAATGCATCAACCTCTTAAGGTTGTTGAGATGATCTGTCGGATAATCCATACAAAGCAATTATTACAACATTAACACTGGGCTATCTTAAGTATTCAGGAAACACTGCCTATTAGTAGTAGTATTAATAATTTCTCTCCTTAGAAAACACAATATTAATCTTTCATTACTTATCTGGGATTAAATTGGGCTAAATCATTATGAACTCCTATAAGTACAGATTCGTAGGAAACTTTGCTGACCCCTAGAAACCATGTCAATTATTTCTCTTTAAATAAGTCCTTGACTATCTCTTATCAGAGCTGAAGGCTTTTAATTCCTACTGTTGTCATTAAATTCAGGGATTAAAACAATCAGGTGATTTCAATTTCTTCAAAAATCCATTTGTATTCTGGGTGGCCATGGATATCATTTTAAAGATGGATAAAGACACTTTCTGACCTTGGAACAGCAGAAACATCAAAATCTAATCATAGCAAATAGGAAAAGTAGAAACGCATACAGCTTATATAGACAAATAATGGATGCATAGCAGGGAAACAAGTCTATCACATTAAGTAATAGAAATGGTTATACAAGTCACAATGATATAGTTGATAGAGTCTAATAAGTAAATTGTAGCTCATGAAATATAAACTTGAGAGGTTCTAACTCTTCCTAATTTTGCCTTCAATTTGAAAATAAATCTCACATTTCCTCTTCGGAACTTCTTTGGTTAATCAGTGGGTCATAAGGATCTTTGGGAAAATCACGTCATTTCTAGGAGAATACAATCTAATCTATGACTGTGCAGTCTTTCTCCATCACTTTTTAAGTGTTAATGGCAGAACCACTTGAGATGGATGTAAAAATGATAATAGCATACTGTCCTAAAAGTTACGTGAATATGGTCTCTCCTTCAAAATACTTTACTATAGATCTTAGCAACCTGAGCATATGATATTTTTTCTTTCATGATTAAGGTGAGAATTATCATCTTTCACTTAAAGGAAGCACTTTACGACTTGTCATTGGCACATCCAAATTACCAACATCACTTCTCTTGGCCTCAAAAGGCCACTGTGAAGTGAAATAAGGGTGATGTGAACACAGGCACCACAACACCTTGACACTTGCTCTGACCACTGAGACAGCCCTTAAGTGTCTAACTTAGGGGAGTGTACACAGTATGGAGGCATTAGGGAAAAGGGAGGGTTTCCGTCTTAGACTGAGCGGGATGTCTTGAGATTTCATCGTGCTACCTTATAATTAGGGGGGGAGAACCTTTCTTTAAAAAAAATGTACTCCAAGAGGGCGAAGCCCCAAGTCATTCTTTAGTCCTATTATTTGGCTCAATTATTATGCTATACTTCACTGGGAAATTAACATCTTAAATTTCCTCTGAAAAGATTCCACCACTATATCCTTGGTGAATTCATTTAAACAATGACATTGAGATTGTAGCTTTAGCTTTAATTAGAATCCTTTTGACCTTAAAGCAAAAATGGGAAGATACCAAAGTCTTCAAGCCATCTGCTGAGTTACAAACCGTTCTGGGCTAGTAAAACAACTGCAATTCCTGTGGGATTTTGATAAAAAGCTGGCAGCCACTGCTTTTGTAAATGAGAACACATTACAGCGCTTCTCAAACCCCAGCCTGCCTCCGGCTCCACATCTGACGTTTATAGCTTCGGGGCTTGATTTTATGAAGATGCTCCTTCCTTGGCCTCCGAATCAATCTGGTCCTCCCAAAGATTGTCTTCTAACTTTACAGCTGCACACTTTCACTTCATACCATCTGCTGCTTCCCGAAATCCTTCTCCATTAAGAACAGACCACAAGAAATGCATCCTTCATGGCATTCTCTACCACTCCTTCTGAAAACACACCCATCATGGACACCACACACAGATGCACACGTTTACTATACGCATCACATACTCCACGCATGTACACACCTACCACATACCCCACATGCATACACATCACATTTCATATACACATATCACACACACATGCCACATACACAAATGCATACACTATACATACCCCCCACACCAACTACATCACATACCACACACACAGACAACATTCACACCTTACATAGCACCTACAACACTAAATACACCACACACACACACACACACCCCATTCTGCACCCAGAAACATCTCCCTGTATACTCAGCCTGCCACGCAGAGCACCCTACTATCTGTCCTACGTAACAGCAGCCACTGACGCACTACCTGAAGAGGGCTTCCAAAACTCATTAAAATCTCATTTCTCCAGCATCGAATTTTCCACAGTAAAATTTAATTTAAAACATATATTATTGTTCAGATGATGAAACTAACACTGATAGTCCCTCAGAAAACTGTCAAAAGGTTGGGTTCATTCCAATTTTCTCCTGTCCCAGAATTTTGAATAAATTTGTTGCTATTGTGTCTATCCAAGACAATGGAGGATTTAAATAAGAATAAAAGTCTCAAAGAGGGTATCATTTGGCTTAAAGGCAAATACTAGTTTAAGGCCGACATGAGTAGAGGGTGATGGGAGAATCAGTTGTCGATCTAAGTGCTTTATTTATTATTACATTATTTATTAAGTTAAAACTATTATCCCCCAAACATTTTTATAATGCGCACATAACTTGAAGATTTTTTAAAAAGCTAATTCAACTGTCAAAATCTTCGGCTCTTAGTTTTAAAAGTCAGTAGAGATAGGGAAAAGCTTTAATTATTTAGCATTCCCCCAGAGAAAACAGTCTGCATCATGAACCGCCACTGGTCATATGGTCGTTCACAAAGTGTCTTAGAAACATCCTCACTTGTAGACAGGCACTGTGAGTTACATCTCCTGCCCTCTCACACCCTGAGAACTTATTTGGGAGCTCCCTGTGTCATGTGGTCCCAAGAACAAACCAGACAACCCACTGAGACCTCCAGGCTTTCCCACACTGATACCTCTGCGGCTTGTCTTTAACCCAGAAGCTGTAGCTCCACGCTGCCCCTGACCTTGCAGAGCACCAGAGGGGCCGACCTGAACAAACAGCTAACCTATAAAGCAAGTAGGAACATAAATCAATCTGCAGCAAACCCCACCTCACTCAGACAGGGGAGAAGCCAAGAGGCAGGTATTTGAAAAACAAGTAGCATTTTCTTTCTCATTACCCAAGATAACAGTCTACTGCGGAAATTTAAGAAAACTCATGAGCCAAAGTAAAATAAAAATCATCCAATGGGGTCAGTGCCTGTGGCTCAAACGGCTAAGGCGCCAGCCACATACACCTGAGCTGGAAAGTTAGAATCCAGCCTGGGCCTGCCAAACAATGACAGCTGCAACAAAATAAATAAATAATAAATAAATAACTGGGCCTTGTGGTGGGCGCCTGTAGTCCCAGCTACTTGGGAGGCGGAGGCAGGAGAATCGCTTAAGCCGAGGAATTGGAGGTTGCTGTGAGCTGTGATGCCACAGCACTATACCCAGGGTGACAGCTTGAGGATCTGTCTCAAAAAAAAAAAAATCATCCAATGATCTGATCCTTCACCTGAAGATAAACATGATAGGCCTTCTGCTTTTGACCCATCTAATATTTCATTTCCCCTATAAATATAAACATATTAAACTGCCTTATATGTATGTCTCAGGGGAAGGACATTTACTATGCCATTACCTATCTTATTAAAAAACAGTATATATTTACCTAATAATGTTGCAAAGTATTGGTGAAGAAAGTTTATGACTTTGGAAATACTCTACGCTATCTTGAATTATGCTTTTGTGATAAATGGAAAGAAAACACTGAAGGAAGATGTATTGAAATTAATGAGGGCCAAGACTATAATCTGTCTTGGAGGAAAAAAAATCCGATTTATAGACAGTATTACATTAAAAGAACCTTATGTATTTGATATCAAAGGAGACCTTCACACAGGAGAATCCCAAGTTAGGATCAACTGAGTAATTTACAATACTACATATTGATTTCAAACAGAGTAAATTTCAATTTTACAATTTCTTTTTTAATCACACTCAAAATATAGTAGGGCTTATAGTCATTTAATATCAAAAACGGATTAGTTTCCTGTAGAATACTAGAATTAGACATAAAATAAATCTTAAAAATACTAGTGTGATACAGCATGCTGGCAAGCATCTCTGCTGATTTTCTGCTTGATCATGTCCAGGGAACAATAATCTCAGGTCCCATAAATGCAGGAAAGGGGAGCTAATGGAAATGCAGTTGTTAAGCCAGTGGTGACAGCAGAAAAAGGGGCCATTACAATAGGCAGAGCTTGGCAGGATTTGCCTGAGGCGAGAAACATTCGTAGAACACAGAAAAAAATGGACGGTCCTCATATCATCTGTTTATCCATTTACATCATCGGCTTTAGGACGCTGAGCCTGAAGAAGAGGATTTGTCCCCTAATCTTCTGAATAGCATGCTTTCTGAAAAGTGCTCTTCCTATGGATAAATGCATTTGCACAAATCAAATCAATTACAGGAAATAAATTGTGAAAGGACACCTAACACTTAAAATAAGGGCACCTAACGGGAAGGCACTTAAATGAATATACAGAAAGCTGATTTGTGAATTCTCAGGTTGGAGATGGAAAGCAAGCTCGGGTGTCTTCAAAGCAAACTCAACAGAGAATAAACACGTCTGGAGTATCTGCTTTGGGTTCAGCATTGTGCAAGATCCAAAGAAGAGGCCCAAAGAAAGGCATCTCTTGGAAGATCCAAAGAAATGCCCAATACAGTATCCCTGCCTTTAAAAGCAAAGATTAGGAGGGGAAAAAAGCCAAACCAGCTGGAACAGCATTGGAGCATTAAAAAAAAAAAAAAAAAAACTGTCAAAACAAGCCAACTGCATTTTGTCACATGGGTGACATGTAGCATGGTGTACATATGCTAAGAGAGTATGCCCTAATGCTTACAACATTTTTTTTCTCCAAGAATTCAGAGAAGTTTGACAAATTAAAAAAAAAAATTCTCCTAAGGAATTGGAATAATAACTCACCTAAGAAAAATACTTTAAAAATCGCAAACAGTATGCATGAATGAACCCATCTCACATTCACTGCTCCTGTCACAAAAGGGCTCTTTGGTTATCAAAAGGGATCCTCACTTGGTCCCTCAGGTAGCAGGCTGCCTAATGTTCCTGAAGCCAGCTTCTCTGCTGCACAGCCACGGGTCACAGACACAAGTGCAGTCCATCTTGGCTTGACCTGGGGTCTTGCACCTCTCCACTCAGCCAGTGCTGCTTCTGAACTCACAGAGCTACTTCCCCTGCCTCTGGTGTTCTCCTGGACAGCATAAACCATGCTGTGAAACGCCAGATGGCAAAGACTTGGGCACCTCCATTCCACAGCACTTGCTCCAGTGTCTGAACATTGCTAAATCAGTTCTCTCAGCGGCTTCTCCACTGCTGAATGAATAATTTCATTCCTTTATTTTATATACAGACATACAAACACACATGTACATGTTTTATATATGTATATACACATACAGATGTATATGCAAATTTTTGCCATGTGTATATTTATACAAGCATACACATATGTAATTTTTAAGCCCAAGCTTTAATTATATCTTTGTTTGTTCCCGTCTGCTTTTACTCCCCCTTTTATTCCGTTCAGGAAATAAAAATATTCCACACTCTCAGACTATGCCTAATCAACAGTGGAAACAAAAGCAACCCATAGTTGAAATGTACTAATATCCCCAACTTACTCTGAAATGCATCAAAATCGAAATGGGCAGGTGGGTTAATAGGTATGTGATAAAGGAAACACAGCAAAATGTTAGTAACAGTAGAATCTACATGGTAGGCAGATTGGTGATACAGTTCTATCAACTTCTCTGTATATTTTAAATGTTTCATAGTAAAATGTTGGCCAAAAAGAGAGGGTAGAAGAGGAAAAAGAGGTCATTTCTTCTCTCTAAGAGTCAGAGGACTCTATTATTATGGACACCTGCCTCTTTATATTCACCTCTTTGCACATTCTTTCATTGTCTAGCATTTTCAGGTTTTTCAGGGGGTATAAAAAGTGCTATCAAAATAAAAACTGTTACATTATAATATACGTGAAACTAATTCAACATATTTCAGATCTCAGAATTATTTTTTACAAAAAAAGGATGAAGATACCAACATGCCTTACCCTGGTGATGTAAATCAGGGTTTGGCAAACTTTTTTTTTTTTTTATAGAGACAGAGTCTCACTTTGTCACCCATGGAGTCACAGCTCACAGCAAACTCCAGCTCCTGGGCTTAGGCGATTCTCTTGCCTCAGCCTCCCGAGTAGCTGGGATTACAGGCACCTGCCACAATCCCCGGCTATTTTTTGATGCAGTTTGGCCGGGGCTGAGTTTGAACCCACCAACCTCAGTATATGGGGCCGGCACCCTACTCGCTGAACCACAGGCGCGGCCCATGTTTGGCAAACTTTTTCTGCAAAGCACTAGATAGACATCATTCTCAGCTTTGAGGGTCATCTGGCCTCTCCCACCCTAAGTCAGCTCTGGCATTATAGCAAGAAAGCAGCCAGAGACCAACCAAATGGGTGTGGCTATGCGCCAAGAAAACTT
This sequence comes from Arctocebus calabarensis, assembly GCA_963573935.1. Lineage (NCBI taxonomy): Eukaryota > Metazoa > Chordata > Mammalia > Primates > Lorisidae > Arctocebus > Arctocebus calabarensis. The sequence goes on from CAUYON010119634.1 coordinate 8,207, forward strand.
CATTCATGGATGCTGAAATCTGAATCCATAAAATTGTCACCTGTCACAAAATACTGTTCATTTTTTTTCTTTTTTTGAGACAGAGTCTCACTACGTTGTCCTCAGTAGAGTGCTGCGGCATCACGCTCACAGAAACCTCAAACTCTTGGGCTTAAGCGATTCTCTTGCCTCAGCCTCCTTAAGTTAGCTGGGACTATTGGCACCCGCCACAATACCAGACTATTTTTTGGTTGTAGTTGTCATTGTTGTTTGGCAGGCCCAGGCTGGATTCAAACCCACCAGCCCTATGTATGTGCCCTAACAATCAAGCTCTAGGTATGGAGCCAAAATACTGTTCTTTTTAAAATTTTTTCTTTTCATTTAAAAATATAAAAACCATTCTTAGCATACAGGCTGTATAGAAACAGCAATGGGCCAGCCTTGGCCTTGGAACTGATGTAAACCACAGGACCCTGGCGGTGGCTGGCACCAGCTAATTGTGCATAATGTGATTACCAACGTGAAGAGATCAAAGGGTGTCATTAATCTCAATTTGGCCAGAAAGAGATCAGACCTACCTCAGCATTAAACCCTGCTTAGGAGTCTGTTGTTAGTTAAAAACCGTGTCTCCTAAAAGACAAAACCAAGACCCAGGCCTGGAAGGCCTCAGCATTACCTTAGTACACATCATTTTGTCAGCCCAGGTGGCACACATAATAGGGAGCCCTTAGGGATTTCTCTGAATTAATACCCATCTCTTAGACACCCTTCTCTTCCTGAATTCCAATATTTTCCAATATTCTGGGAAAATTCCTTTATATGCTCATAGCAAACAATAGGATCACAAGTTAGCATTCAGACAACTAGCCTTTTAAATTATGTATAATATATAGTTTCCATATAGTTTCTATATATATAGAAAGAAACTATAAGGTGTAATGCTGGTTGTGACAAATCCAATGTCCTCTGTTGGGGAAGGGGCTGTTTTTTCTTAGCATTAAACTGCAGGGGTCCACCTCTGCCTCAATCTATTCATGGCAGGTCAATATTCCAAAAGAGGTCTGCCCGGGGCTGAAACACACCAGTCTTTGCAGCCCAGGGAACGCCCGCTCACACCCAGCTTTCCCCGCTCGCTCCTTACAAAGCCTTCAGATAGACTCATAACCATTCTTTTTTCTACTTACTCTAGTTTCCCCAAATCACAAAGTCATATACGCTCAATGAAGAAATCACAGGAAAGCCCAAAAGAACTCACGCCCGTTTTCAAATATTGCTTTCAAATAGGCCAGAGGCTGGCGGCACCAGGACTGAACCGTGGCCATCTATGGGCAGTGAATGTAGGGCACAGGGAGAAGGCCAGCCCTCTACGCAGACGGGACTCGAGATCCACCGCTGGGCTGGAAGCGAAAAGCCCACCGAGCCCATGGCATACCACAAAGAAAAGATGAGAGCATGTTTTCCTTCAATAACATTTGTGACAAAGATGCCTTCCCCGCCCCTTCTCATTTGAGAGAAGGGGTTAGACAGACACTTTAAAATAAATCCAGGCTTTCATTGACTGTCCAGAGGGTCAGCATTTCTTAGTCTCTATTTTTAAAAGGTCTGATGCTAACTCTTAGCTCACAGCTGCTCATCCCCCTGGGCAAAGAAATTACTTAAAAACTCCCTTTGAAGAGGAGACTGGCGTGAATATGGCAGTGGTCATCAGTCTGGCCCCAGTGACTACCTTTGTTCCAGAAAAGCTGACCTTCCAAACAGCCCTTGGGGGCTTCCCTTGGATGTCTGTTCCCACCTGCTCCCCCCTGTGCACCCTCCCAGGGGCTCCACCACAGGAAACCCCCATTGAAACAAAGGGAAATCTGCTCATTCTGTCTGGCCTAAAATGTCAGAATTCCCTGTGAAAAACAGAGTTTAAACGTGAAAGAACATCTGAGTCTTTTTAAAGGGCCAACTTCATATTCCTCAAATGGAGGAAAAATTTTCTGGAATTTCTGAAGTAGTACAATGGATTAAAGAACTTCTCGTGCATAATTAAAGCTAAAAGTTCATTCACATGGGGCTGTGAGTGAACTTCCTCTTCCCATTTCAAAATGAGTCAAGGAAAGCAGGCAAATCATTGGACCTCAGAGAGACTGAGGTGGTTAATATTCTTAATATATATTCCCCACACAAAACAAACTGCAAATCTACTTGCAAATTTAAAATCAAGGTACCCTCAGAGGGCTGAAGGCAGGAACTGGCAGTCCGGCCTCTGTTGGTAAGGCATGGTGGGGTGATGGTTATGTTAATTAGTTTGATTTCAGCACTCCACATTGCATATCAAATCATCACATTGTACCCCTTAAATGTATACATTTATGATTTAATAAAAATTAAGAAAACAAAAGTTGTAAGAGCTCTCAATTGCTTCTCCTGGACATCTCACAACCACAGGGAAGTGACAGGCTCAAGGGTCAACTTAGTTCTCATATTCTAGAAAAAGATATGTTGCTATGGCCCCAGATATAGGAATGGAGTAATAATTATAGAGCATAAGAGGAACCATAGGGGTTCCTGTTGGGAAAAAAGAAGAGCTGTGTTTTTCAATTCCAAACACCCGAGGGGAAAGCTTAAGTAATAACCATAGTACTGCAATCATACGTCACAGGGGAGAAAGCAGGGGTCCTGAGAAGTCGGGGAGGCATCAGATCCTCCACGCCAAATCTTCTCATGAAACCCCACACTGCATGGGCCAGAGGCGGCAAGGAGAGGATTTAAAGCAGGAGATGGCTCCCGGATTGCAGAGCTAATCTGACCTGCACCTGAGGCAGGTGACGGGGATTCGAGACCTGGGCACTCTCCCAGGCCAGCCTGAGTCCCTGGGGTGAGTGGCTTGTTTGCTCTATCCTGGTATCCCCCATGCAGTCAGTCACACTTGCAGGTTACAGGACGTTTCTGCCAGCACGTGCTATGAAAGCTGTCTCCTCCAGGGCAACCTGCATCTCTCCTCCAGCTTTGCAGTCAAGAAGCAAACACAAATCGACAGTCCAAAGGCCACACCATGCAGCCCCAGACATGCAGGTATTCACTCCATGGCTTTTACCGAGCACCTGCTATGTGTCAGGCACTGTTAGAGCTGCTCAGGATAAAACAGACACAGACCTCTTCCCAAGAAGCCATGAAATAAATGGTACCCTTAATTTTTAATTTAAAAGATGAATTATTAAGGTTATGTTAGAAGTACCTTAGAAACTACTATGTGTTATGGTGAAAGTAGGGCAGAAAATAGGATACAGCATAGGGTGATGATTTTTATAAGGTGGTCAAGTTTGGGATCACTGAGAAAGTAATATCTGAACAAATGTTGTAGGGGGCAAGGGTTAACTATGTGGCTGTCTGGGGGAAGAACATTCCAGGAAGAAGAAATGTAGACTACACACTGGAACGATCGGCTTTCCAATGGATAGTGTCAACACACTTCAGCACAGCTAAGTCCTCTCAAGTCTAATTCATATGGACAAGTGTTCTCAGTATGGTAGGTTCACACTGCACATTCGGGTTAGTGCCATCTGCATAGGGCTCAATGCACAGAAATCAAACTACGTATGTGTATGTGAGGGTGTATATGAAACACTACCAGATGCACATGTGCAATGGGAATGTTTCTGAAATTTCATTTCCCATTTCAAAGTCAGTAGAATGCAGCAGTAGAGGAGGGTTCATGGTTTCTGCATTCTAGTCAGCAAAGAATCACTTGCAGACAAAGCCTTAGCCGTAAGATCATTTCCCATCTTTAGATTTTCTCCTGGCTTCACATGCGTGCTTCAAAGGAGAAGTATTTTAAATGTCACTTGCAAGAAAAGGAGGATGTGAAATAACCACCTGGGGGAAGTCCCAATAATCCAGTCAGTAACAGCTCAAAGAGAAGCTCAATGTTTGGAAACAGGCCAAAGAAAACATTAGGATGGTGTTTTGATATATTTGTTCATGGAAGACAGCATGGCAATGCACACCTATTTAAGTGACATTTAAAGGCTTTGGGGATATTTCGCCAGATCACTTTCTTTATAGATCCAGTCACAGAAGCGTACAGTTCCAGAAATGGGGCAAGCTCGATTTTGTGCTCTGCAGCAGCCAGACTGGTGAGCCCAGACTTTGCCTGTACAGAGCACGGTCACCTGTGTCTGTCTGGTGCACAGCAGCGGAAGCAAGAACATTCTGCAGTGTCGACTTGCCAGTTTCTGGACTTGCAGACCCAGCAGGCTTCAAAGACTCTTGTGTGCTCAAGTTCTAAGAGGTGGGGTCAGCATCAGAGACCCAAGAGGCCCATCTCCTCCAAGCCTCTCACCCTGGCTGAGGACCTGGAGGGCAAGAGATCTGCCCAAGGACGCACCCTGGCGGAGACCACAAGTCAAAAGAACACATCCTCAATGCTCCCTTGGGGTTTTCTGCAGTCACTGGGAGACCAATACCTAATAGAGCAGAGAGCCACCTGGAAGGACACAACCGTCCATGAAATACACAGACACTAGCTGCCCTCACTCTTACTGAATGTTTATGGCACTTTGTTTCCACCAGCTAAATACTATAGACCACTAACAGCTCCATGGCCCTTCACCTTTGGGCGTCCACTTCCACAGCCCACCAAGACCCACCTGTTCCGCTGGTTGGTTCTTTCCCTCCCCTCCCTCTTTGGCCCTCCACTGCTAAGAAATCTTCCCCTCCCCTAATGGGAAGAATTCTGTCTACTATCTTGCAACTGTTTTTGAAGTAGAAAACAGCATACGCAGATGGTTTAGTTTGGGTTCTGAGTTTTCAGAGAAATCCTTTTATAAACATTTCTAATCGACCTCAACATCAAAGAAGACTCGTTGCTCATAGGAAAGAGCAGCAGGAAATACTTAAGGACGGTGAGATGTCAACCAGACCTGAGCATGGTGACACTCCCACCGCCACTATCATCATAAAGGACCCTTTTGTGCACAATTACACAGGCTATCTTGGGGGATGGTGCCCCAAAAGCTTTGCCCGCAAAAGAGATGCCAAATATGCTTGGTTAATATGACAAGGACTCTTTAGAAAAGTTCCCCTTAGCTAGTGGATGGAGATGATCAGAAGCTAGTAAGATATCAGAAAAACCCAAATGTCCTGCAGTTGGTGAATGGATAAACTGGAGCATCTGCACATAATGGAATACAACTCAGCGGTAAAAAGGATACAACATCAATGTAGGTGACAACACGGAAGAGTCCCGGCTGCATTATGCTAGCCAGACTTAAAAGCTATACATGCTATGAATGGAGAGACTTACAGTTACAGAAAATAGAGCAGTGGTTGCCAGATGAAGGGGGCTGGGGGAGCATTAACCACAGGCACACATGGAAATCTGGGGATAGGGGACTACTGTCTCAACTGCAGTGGAGTTTACAGGACTGGATGTGTTTGTTAAAACACAACTGTACAGCAAAAACTGTAACTGTTACTATACAGAAACTGGACCTTCAAAAAAAGCTCCCCAAATCTAGTAGTATGATATATATATATTTTTTGTGAGACTCTGTCTCACTCTGTTGCCCTGAGCAGAGTGCAGTGGCATCATCACAGCTCATAGCAACCTCAAACTCCTGGGCTCAAGTGATCTTCTTGGCACAGCCTCCCAAGTAGCTGGGACTACAAGCATCAGCCATATTGCCTGGCTAGCTTTTCTATTTTTAGCAGAGACAGGGTCTAGCTCTTGCTTGGGCTGGTCTTGAACTCCTGAGCTCAAACAATCCTCTCATCTTGGCTCTCAGAGTGCGAGGATCACAAGCATAAGCCATTGCCCCTGGCCAATTTTTAATTTTAATATTTTAAAAACAAACTGCATACCTGGGTGGCGCCTGTGACTCAAGGAATAGGCCGCCGGCCTCATAAACTGGAGGTGGTGGGTTCAAACCCAGCCTCGGCCAAAACAAAAACTGCAAAAATACAAAAAAACAAACAACAACAAAATAACAAACTGTATACCTGTGGCCGAACTGACTAGGAAACCTGGTTGTGAGCCTCATAATGACTGAGCCCTCCCACCATAGAGAAGGTAGCGCCTCAGCCATTCCTGCCCCTGAATGCAGCAGGCACAGTGAGAGCAGCCGGGGAGCCACAGCCTGGGCTGGAGGGCCCAGGGGGAAAGACATAGGAACACACGCAGTGTGGGTGGACCAGAGGCCCCCAACCTAGACATGGGTACACTATAAAGAACCACCACAAGTTATTTGTGGAACCCAACATTTTGTCATTCATTTATTCAACTCAGATAGAGAAAGTGCTGGAATTCACCCACACACAGAAGACACCACCTTGCACCACAATTGTTTACATAAGGGCTCCCAGGGGATAAAGACCTCAGGGTGCACCATTCACGCTGTTTTGGATGCGAAAGGATTCAGAATAGGGTTCCCCTCCTCCCTCAATTCTACCAGGAGGTGGTTCTGGCAGGAAACCCACCCCTCCAGGCTTTGAGAAAGATGGAAGTTGAAGGTCTCAAATGCATGCTTTATAACCTTTTCCATGTCACCGTATCAGTCACAGACTGATGACCATGCCCTTGCAACCTGAGGGGACCTCCTTACCCAAAACCCCCCTGGAACACAGGGGGTGCTCCCTGGCTCTCCCTTTAGATCTAGTGGGGTACTTGTTGGTAGATCCAGAAAACTGTGGCCTTTGGGCCAGTTGGAAACAGGCATCCCCTCATCTAGGCAGAGGCCCTGAGCATCAGTTGGACTTCAGCCCCCACTGCCAGCCTCCTGTAGGGACCACTTCCTTCATGCAGGAAGCCACCTGTCTGCTCTCATACGCTCTACCTGTCCCATCCACTGTCTCAGGGCAGGCACGTGTCGGCCATCTTTCAACACCTTTAGACAATGTACCTACCAGCTTGTGCATGACTCTGTCTGAGGATAACAAACATAAATACTATGGAGCTCATATTTTCCTAGAATGGGATCTCATTAGTCTAGCTCAGGCTTAATTTATGAACCCCGCCGCCCCACACACATACCAGCTGCTTTCCTGTTTCCCTGCAGCTACCAACAGTGCCAGAAACCTCCCTGGCTGGATTTAGCTAGCCTCCAAACTGTGTTCTGAAGACCAAATGGAAATCACAGGGCTCTGGAAAAAATACACTTGGAGCCATTTATCACAATTTACACCAAAATTAGTTCCAAGGGGCGGCACAGATTTAAGTATACATACTAAACCATAAAGTACTAGAAGAAATTATGAAAGAATATTTTAAAATAAACTCATAGTAGTGAAGGGCCTTTTTAATTGTGATACAAAACCCAGAAAAGATGGAATGAATTTGATAAATCTGATTACTTTTTAAAAATATCCATTTAAGATGATGAAAAAGCCCTAAAGGTGGGGCAGTGCCTGTGGCTCAAAGGAGTAAGGTGCTGGCCCCATATACCACAGGTGGCGGGTTCAAGCCCAGCCCCAGGCGAAAACTGCAAAAAAAAAAAAAGAAAGAAAAAACTCTAGAGGTGGACAGTGATAATGGCTGCACAACCGATGGGAAGGTACTTAATGCTAATGTGCTGTGCACTTAAAAATAGTTAAAAGGATAAACTTTATGTTGTATCTTAATACAACGCAAAAAATATGTTCATAGAGAAAAAGCACCAAAAACATCAAAAGACAAATAACAGCCTAGAGAAAAGACGTGCAAAGCACATCCCAGAGGGAAAGCCATTTTTAACACATGAAGAGTTCCTACAAATAAATAAAAGTCTACAAATCTATAGAAACATGGACAAGTAGTATGAACGGAAGGTTCATAGCAAAGACAAACAGTTCTTAAATACACTTGAAAAGATGCCTATACTCATTCTCACTTAAAAATTGATGAAACTATACTTATCAAAGTGGCAAGGATCAAATAGCTATGGGAGAGGGGAGAGAAGCCAGTGCTCTCTCTTGTAATTGGATTTGCAAACTGACTTACCTTCTATGAAAAGTAGCTTGACAAGAATGACAGGTACATGTTCTTTGACCTAGCAATTCCACTTCTAGGAATTTATCCTACAGATCATTTCAACATCTCAAACAAAGATAGTCACTGTAGAATTGCTTATAATAGAAAAATTAGACAAGAACACTCCGAGTTTGCAGATAGGGAAAGGGTCAGGTAAATGACATTTATGGTCAATCTGTAGAATAGAAAAAGTCATTTCTTGTTGTACAGCAATGACTTAATTTTCAAGATATGCTATGAGGACAGAAAGAAAGAAAAAACAACAAAAATGGAGAACAATGTGTGTGATACACCAAAAAGAGGTAGTCACTGGAGGGTAGGAGGATATTCTCTCTGGCTTTCAAACTACGTGACTGTATTATATATGTCACTTTAGAAGAGGTTAAAGGATCTGTCTAAAACCAGGTATATGTATATAATGCTCTTGCTTTCCATAATAGGTCATTCCAGTAAAGTACTGATGACTACAGTCTCAGCCCATTTTCTGTTGCTATAACAGAAGGCCACAGACTAGGTAACCTCTAAAGAAAAGAAGTTTATTTAGCTCACAGTTCTGGAGCCTGGGAAGGCCAAGAGCATGGCACTAGCATCTTGCTGCATCATAACACGGTGAAGAGCCGCATGTGGTGAGAGGGCGAGAGTAGGCTCACGTGCTATGTTCAGATCTCTCCCTCTCATTACAAAGCCAATGGTTCCACTCCCACAATAACCATTAATCCATTAACCTTTTAGTCCTCGAATGAATTAATCCATCCAAGAGGGCAGAGCCTTCATGACCCAATCACCTTTTAAAGACCCCCATCTCTCAACGCCACCACACTTGGGGGTAAAGTCTGGACATGAGATTCGAGGAGACAAATAGTCAAACCAAAGCAACTACCATAAGTCATCACGTCACTAGACAAGAAAGCCTTCCCTTTTCTAGAAGACAGGGAATAAAAATGCCAGAACATTAAATAAAGCTAGAAGAAAGGGATACCAAAAAAAGACATCGTCTTTTTCTCTTCTGCATATCACACTGTCCAACATCCCACCAGAAGGCAGGGCCTGCCAGCCAGGTTCTGATGCTGGAGACAGTCTCTGGTGCCCCTTCTTTCCCAAGATTCCTCGCTGCCCATGCAGGACCTTGACCTCATAGAGTATGAACTGGAGTCCCACAGACTGATGCAGCTTGAAATCGCATTCATCCACATCTCCCCCCAGCAATTCTTGAATCTCTAACCATAACCTCGGCAAGTCCTTAAGCCTAGGTAGAATAAGGAGAAGAGTGAATAAGACATGTACCTGCCTTTCAGACTTTGAAAATAGAGCTGGTGATGTGTGCTGGCTCACAAGAACCGACTGCTCATTTTTCAGGAATTTTGTGACCTGGTTGCTAAACACAGACACTGTCAGATGATACAGAATCAAACAATGTCCCCACCACTGTAATGACACCAAAAGCTAAAAACCAAAACAAAACAAAAGATAGCCAGCACTATTGTAATCAACAATGCTGAAGCCAAATTGGGTTTAAGGAATATGATTTTTTACAAGGTGAGAAATAATCTAACAGTAGGTCACAAATCAGATTTCATGGCAATGAATTTATTAAGGAAAGAATTAGTGGATTAGGATGCAACTGTGTATGTGAAACCACTGTCAACATATGCTGGCCACAGGAAAAAAATCAACAAAAGCATTCTGTAGGATTTGGCTAAGTGGAATTTATAAAAAAGACTGCACAGTTTGTTATAATTTTTTTCTATTTTTTTTTTTCTTAGAGATGGGCTCTCTGTCTCCAAGGCTGGAGTGCAGAGGTTCAATCACAGCTCACTGCAGCCTTGAACTCCTGGCCTCAAGCCTTTCCAGTAGCTGGGAAAACAAGTGCAAGTCACTATACCTGGCAGTTATTTTATTATTTGTATATTGTGTTATAATTCCTTTCTATCAGAAAAAAATTTATAATAAAATTTATAATAAATATGTGTGTATATATATGTATGTGTAGGTATATTTTTGTGTGTGTATATACATACACACCTACACTCAGGGATGTGTATACACACACACACACAGATATTTCAATTCACCATGGAACTGAACTCTGCAGCCTCAAGTTTGAGTTCTGATAAGGAAAACCACTTTTCACCTACCTTCAAGGGTCAAAAAAGAAACCCTATAAGGTATAAAAGTTGTTACCAACATCTTAAATTCTTCCCAACCAAAGTGGCTAGTTTTTAAACACCTGCCCCCAAATAACTGTCCCCTGGTCTTTTGGCTTTCAAGCAACTGCCTTGTCTTCAACCTCTTTATTATCGGAGAAGTGCAATGCACAAGAATCAGAGCTATAAGGAGTGGAAAACAGCTCTGTCTCCAGCTGTGCTCCCCAGGGTCCCTTCACAGCCTCACACCTGGCAGCTCCTCCACTTCCTCCGGTGCTGCTACGAGCCTAATTCACACCTTATTGTGATGCTGGCAAACCTCCCAAACCCTCAGTACCAGGAGCCTATTCTTCCATTAACCGGTTTACACAATTCTCCTGGAACCCTGTTTCTACTCGCTGGATGCACTCTCCGAGCACTTCCTATAGAACTAATTTTAAACCATAATTAAATCCTATCCTTTTAGAACACATGATACACCTTTCCACGGGTACTCAATTAAAACTCACTGGAAAGGAAGACAATTCTATATTAAGACTTCCTTCTTCCCTTTTGAAGGCCCAATTTTCAAGCATCATTAAAAAAAGACAGCAAGATAGGATGCGACTGACTGGCCGCTGCAAAAAAGCTCCACTGCCAGGCTCGGCGACAGGTGGGTGGTGCTTTCTCTGAGGACCATGCTATACTGGCAGCTGGGGACCTAAGACCTCTGGTACCCATCTCCCCTTCTGTAACAGAAATGGTGTCAACCACATCTTACTCCTACTAGACCCACCTTCCCCCTATGCTTTCATAGTAAAAAACAGAACAGGTGACACAGTAACAAGGTGCCACACACAGATTTGGAGCAAATCCTCCGGATGCTAAAATGGAAAGGACACAGCCATGTAGTATGAACCCTACTCCACCCCAACTAGCAGAAAGTGAGACTAGGACCCACATTGTACCCTTGTGAGGCTGACACCACCCAAGGTTATCCCAAGAATGAAAACACACGCACCAACATGCCAAGCATCTTAAAGGACTCTGCAGCAATTATTCTGTCTACCTTGAAAACTCATAGGAACTACGGCTGTAGTCCTCATTTCAAATCTCTGTGATGATCTTAATTCTGAAGTAACTTTCTCCTGGCAAGATGCTGGGAACAAAAATTATGATACCTTAGGGGGCAGGGCAATCTGGGAAGACTCACACACAAAACAGTGGGGAGTCTTCATGCTGGAAGAATGTGCCAGGGAGGAATTACCCCAGGAGTTCGTGGGGAGGGGCACCACTTTGACATGAAAGGCTCAGGAATGACTTCCTGGGGAAAGTGAAATATAAACCCAATTTACCGAGAAGTAAACAGGAGGCCCAGCATAGCAATAGGCAGATCCTAATCACCCGCACCCCTGAGGGAAGCACCAACCTGGCAACCCACTGTCACTCCACTGTTGTCAGGAGTGGATGCCCTTCCCGCCCTTTCCTGGTTATTCTTCATCGGTCCCATCTGTCTGCCCTCCCCCGCCAACCAATCTGTTCTCTCTTCCCCTCTCTCTACACCACCCTGGCCGGCTCCCTGCAGGTGGTTCCTGTTAGGTTTGGTTAACAAGAGGCACTGCTGGGAGGATGGAGGCAGGAGGACAGAGAGGTCACAAGTGTTTCTTCCCCAAAGCAGCATATGCTGGTGACACTCCTCTGTGGCTCCTGCACGGCCCTGGGCCTGGTGGAACAGAAGCTCCCCTTCTGTTGCCCGACAGCGTGTACTTGGCCATCCCAGCATCAGTGTGTACTTGGCCATCCCAGCTCCCAGACCGGGACCATCAGGAGGGTGCAGTTTCCTGCCAGCTCCTGACTGCCACGCCTTCATTTTGCACAGTGCCTCCAAATGGCCCCCGACCTATTCCCCAAGCATGCTGGCTCTACTGGGGTGGAGTAGCACTGGCCTAGACCATGGCTGTGGCCCAGCATGGTGGAATACAGAGTAGTGACAGAGACAGAGTCCCAGTCTCCACACCAAAGACAGTGGCAGGAACTGTCACTTTGACAATTTCAGCTGGAGGAAGAATTACAAGCAGCAAACATTTAGTTCACCCACATCCTTGGAGACATGGGGACATGCCATCTATGATATTTGGGCAGCCCTGGGACTGTCCTCTCCTCTCCTCTGTGTCCTTCCTGGGGATTCAGCTGAGAATCAGTGAGAACCAGGAGCTAGGGGAGGGGAAGGAGCACTCCTGACCACCGCAGGGAAGTGGAGGAGGCTGGAGGGACCCACATGCAGGAAAAAGTAATTAGGAGTGGGCAGGACAGGCTGGAAGGTTGGACTGTAAGAATGAGGTAAAAACGGTGCGGCTCCAACTGGCCCAGCAGCTCCTATTGGAGCCGCACTGTTCCAGGGCTAGAGGACTCTGATGGGAATTGTTAGCCACGTGATTACAGAGCCAAGGAGCTGGGCAGAGCCTTCAGAGGTCATCGGCCATCCCTTCTCAGAACCCCTACCAGGAGGACACCCAATATCCACACTGCGTTTGCTGACCACACCACCTCCCAGCAGCCCACTCTGCTGTTGTCCAGTTTCCAACTCTTCCTACTGAGCCAAATTCTCCCTCCCCTCAGCTCCCAGCACTGCCCCCCACTTTGGCATTCTAATGTTACCCAAATAAGGCTATCCCCATCCAACAGATCGTCCTCACATGTTTACAAACCATGTGCCAAAGCTAAAAGAAATGGACTTCAGAGCCAGACAGGTTCAAGTTTGAATCTCAGCTCTGCCACTTAACTCATTTTGGCAAATTAAATTATTTCATCTCTTTGAGCCTTAGTTTATTCATTAATAAAACCGAGCAGGGGTTACCAAATTATGGCCCACTGGCTGCATCCAGCCTGCTGCCTGTTTTTATTAGAACACACCACACCCATTAGGACACATGTTGTCTGCGGCTGCTTTTGAGCTAAAATGACACAGTTGAGTTATTGCAACAGAAACCACATGGCCCACGGAGCTTAAAATATTTACAGCAAAAGTTTGTTAAGATCTGAAATAGATGCTACCCATGAGGGGCCAGTCTGAGGAATTAAATGCAGCAGTATCTGCAAAAGGATGCACATGGTACCTGGCGGCCTGGCTAAGGCAGACACATTATTCATGAGACGCTGGAGTTCCCTAACTTCTGCCTCCTTTGAGTTGCCCCAAGTCTATCGGTATCTTTGAGTTGCCCCAAGTCTATCGGTGTCTCACTTACCAGAGCCCTACCCTGTCCCAGATGCCGAGAGACTTCGGAGAAAATGGAAGTAGCAGCACTTCCCTGCTGTGGATGTTCAATTTCCATAGTATAGATGAAAACTATATTTTCTTTTTAATGCAGTCACAAGTAGATTGGTTCCTGGAACGTTTATGAATTAGCAAAGCTCTCAGACCGGGCAGGGTAGCTCCCACCTGTAATCCTAGCACTCTAGGAGGCCAGGGCGGGTGGATTGCTTGAGTTCAGGAGTTTGAGACAAGCCTGAGCAAGAGCCACCTGACACTACTAAAAATAGAAAAACTGAAGCAAGATCACTGGAGCCCAAGAGTTTGAGGTTGCTGTGAGCTATGATGGATGCCACAGCATTCTACCCAGGGTGACAGAGGGAGTCTCTGTCTCAAAAAAAAGCTCTCTCTCTTCTCCAAATGGACACTGGCATGCCAGGTCTTTCTGCTGCAACCTTTGTGCCTTGTTTTTTCCCTCCAACTTAACTATCTGGCTTCATCTTTAATCTCTAATAAATGTAATCACGCTGGGTTCAGTTCATCCTAACAATTTAATGGGAGCCTAACATTCATTTATTCAAATCACTCGTTCAAATGCTCACTGAAAACCTACTCAGGGCCAGTTCACACACCCAATGTGACAGCAAAAAACAAGTCAGAGGTTTAGATCATAGGAGCTTCAAGCCAATCTTAAAGAAGAGAATAACACTTTAAAGTAATTAATACAAATAGATATGTAATTACCATGGTGATAAGCATGGAGAAGGAGAAGTGAGTCAACATGTCAGCTGCCACCCCAAGGCCAGTGTCATCTGCACATCTGACCAGCAAGTTCTCCAGGTCTCACTGGCAGTGCCAGCCCAGACCTCTGGGACAGTCCACACAAGCCAGAGTAAAACAGCAACTACCCTACTGCCCACACCATCTGGCAGCTCATTCTCTTCCTTCCCCAGTTTTTTTTGTTTTTGTTTTTGTTTTCTGAGACAGAGTCTCACTTTGAAGGCCTTGGTAGAGTGCTATGGTGTCCTCGTTCACAGCAACTTCAATCTCTTGGGCTCAAGTGACTCTATTGCCTCAGCATCCGGAGTGGCTGGGACTATAGGCAACAGCCACAACGTCTGGGTATTTTGAGAGATGGGGTCTCACTCTTGCTCAGGCTGGTCTTGAACTCCAGAGCTCAAGCAATCCACCCGCCTTGACTTCCCAGAGTGCTAGGATTACAGTCTTGAGCCACCGCACCCAGCCTATCCTTCCAGGTTTGAACACCCAAGATCAATACCTGCTCTCAGCTCATTCAGCAGGGAGCTCGGTGGTATTCTCTTAGCCCACAGGGGCAGGCCCCTCTTTGCCTGTACCAGCTCCTGCCCCTACACACATTGGTTAACACTTGCCTATCTGGGTCCTGGAGAAAGGGGGGATTTTGTCTCACAGCAGACACTCAGCAAAGTCTGGAGACATTTTTGGCTGTCGCAATGGGAAGAGGTGGGGCTGTTATTAGCGGTCCAGTGGGTAGAGGCCACAGATGCTACTGGATATCCTACAATGCACAGGACAACCTCCCAATAGACCAAGCCGTCGCTTCTGTCAAGAAGCAGGAGAACCCCTGGCTCAGAGGACACAAGGAAGGAAGCCTGCACTGGACGTGTGTGAGGCAGCACTGTGCTAGAAATTTTAAACTTTTTAAAACCTCCCTTCCAAGACAGTATAGGCGAACAGGTCACAAAATGAGGTGCACCACAGACCACCTAATTTCCAGACATGGCTTAGCAGTTTGGGGGTTCAGTCATTGCCTCTATCACGCTAAACATACTGTTTAAGACTGATCATCTTTCTGAACCTTGTTTTCTCATGTGTAAATTCTAATACCCACCTCCAGCTGCTGGTCTAGAGTGGGCTCCTAGCAAATCTTAGGCTCCTTGTCTCCTTCCTTCACGTCCGATTCCCAGTTTCCTCCAGGGAACATGTAAGTAGAGACACACGTACATATCCACTCCTGCACCCACCTGCTATATTTTTATGTCCCTCCCATTCCCAGAATCTGAATGAATGAAGTAATGAATCCTCTAAGTCAGAATGATCACTCCTTGCCTAAACGCCAAAAACACTTTCTCATGCTTGTTTATGTTACTTTTTACTTAGGCTATTTTTGCTAGCTGTGCAGCAGTTTGTGTATTCTACTTGATTAGAAGCTTGTTGAGATAAAGGGCCCTGCCCAACACCCCAGCAAGTGCCATGTCATTGAGACATTCAATCAACCACTGATGTGGGAATAAATGATGGGACGATATTATGGTTTAAAATGATTGTTTTGTTTAACAGCCTATCTCTGTTGCCTGTTCTTTAATAGAGTATTTTCCCTCCTTGATATTCTTACAGAACTCAACTTAGAGACCCAATTTCCAGGCATTTTCCTTTTAAAATGTGTCAGAGCTTAATGTTAATTTTATAAACTAAAAATGCCCATCTACCAGTCCAAAGGAGAAAAAAGAATCCTTTCAAAGCTCTTATTCAGCAGCCATGTTTCTTGAACAGAGTAGACCCCACTCTGGGGGGAACAAGGACAGGCACTCAAACGGGTAAGTGGGCATTTACCCACAGCAGCTGGCAGGGCCTTGCCACTAAGCAAATCCTAACAATTCAGCCTTTCAGCCACCAACCTAATAGGCTTTTCTTGGCACGGGCCATTCTGGCTTGGCAAAACATTCATTTTCACATCTTAAATTAGTACATGTCAGAAATGAATGGAGTCTAAGGATCTGCTGTACATCCCACATTCTGTAGCAAGCTTGTCCTGGTCAGAAACTCAGATGCCCACACTCAGCTCAGATCCCTTTTCAATGAAGATCCATAAAAAAAAAAAAAAATCAATTATTTCTGTCCCTTGTCCCATTCCCCATGTCTTATTTCCCCATCCAAGATGGTTTTTAATTTAAAAAGCAAGCTAGAAAAATGGAATAGACCTTTCAGGGACCGCAGCACACCATACTGAAACATGAATTTCCATGCTGACATAGTCCCAGGTTCCCAGTAACGCCAGCAGGACCATCATTAAAAGCATTTCTGAGCAGCCTTCCCACGGAGCAGCGACTTTCTGGCTGCAGTGCAGCTGTTAGCTGTCCTTGCTTCCTTGAACGCATCTCTCCCCATCTTCACAGAGCCTCTAACATGATGCATCCCTTCATTCGTTCAGGAACCACTAACATGAGGCTCCTCCTGCCCCTCATACCATGGGGTCTAGATGGTCTAGGAAAGGGGAATCCCTTTAAGCTCTGCCTCCAGCAGCTTTGAAATATTCAGCTCAACTCACAGTTAATATGTGTCTCAGGAACCCTAAGGGGCCCAGCACATAAACTGAGTTCAGCTGCAGTGGAGCAGGTACATCCAGAAAAATGGAGCAAAGTCGGGCAGACTGAGCCCTCAAGCTAGCTGAGCAAAGAAAGAGAGAGGAAGAGGAGAAAAGGAGAAGAAAAGAAGGAAGGATGGAACTGAGAAGAGAGCCCTCACCCCTACCTTGGCCCCAGGAGGCCAGTCCGGAATGTGGGGAGGTAATGAGGAATGAATGGATAAAAGGCTGGAGTCAGGAGCACAGATTCAGAAGCATGTTACACAGCCTCTCTTTCTCTCCCTCACACTCCCTCTCTTACTCTTGCTCTGTCTTGTTAAACAGCCACCACCCCTCAAGCACTTACTGCCAACCTGGTACTGTGCCAAGCACTTCACACATATCTTGCCAACTTTATAAAGTGGGTATGATGATTAATTCCATTTTACAGATGAGAAAAACTGAGTCTCATGGAAGTCAAATGACCTTCACAAGATAACAGAGTGTCGTAGAGACTGGGAATCAGGCCCAAAGCCTTGAACCACTATTCTAATTTTTAGATACATAAGTTTACAAGTCAAATATACAAGACCTACCGTATGCTTATCTTAATCCTAAGGAAAATAAGAGGCAGAAAATACCATGTTCTCTGCACTCCGAAAACTCACAATCCATAGAGGGAGCCAAGAATCCCATTCATAAGCTAGTGGTAAGAAATACAAAGGAGCCAGTTACTTAATCCAAATTGTTAAGGGACACAAGACATCAGGGCAGCCGTGACCAGTCTGGAGAGGGTGCGGGCTGAACCTGGCCAGGTCATTTTATATTTGTTTCTTATTCTCCAGGTTTCTCTCTAATGTAGATAAAATTTTCAAGTTATCTATATGAAAGAGAATGAGATTTCCAAAGATGAGGCCTACAAAAGAATGGTCTTTAATAATTATAAATAATAGGATCTACTCGTTCCACGCTTGAATCACATTTAACAAAATCAAGTAACTTCGTGCTTCTCCAGGGTCGCCAAGCTTACAGTCCCCTGTCCACTGCTCTACTTGCCCAGCATTCTTATCTCTTTGAGCCAAAGGAGGGATGGGGAGGAAAGCACAGGCTGATAAAATTTCATCCTGGAAAATATTCCACTTGTGCTAATTCACTTCCTCTCCCAAACAATTGAATCAGATATCTGCTGCTCTATGTGCTGGAATATGTGACAAAGCCTGGAGTAAACCCTTGCGATTCTAAATGGGAGCCCTGTAGGTACCCTCCAACCAGTCCATCTGCAGTGATGGCAGTGAGAAAAAGGGCAGGCGTGGCTTCAGCTGGCCAGGACTGGCCCTCGGCACATGTTGCGACTGTATTTACGGGCGATAGAGGAGCAGAACCAAACGGAGGAAAGGCGCTGCTCCGTGTGCTAGGGCAGGGAAGGAAATGAATAAAACCAAGGGAACCACGAGCATCTGCAGCCAGAGGAGCTCCTGAGAACAGACTCGATGGAAGAGTCTGGCGTTCCCGACAGCCGTTCCCATGCTGATCGTAGAGATTCTGAGCGGCAAAACCAACATTTAGAAAGACAACTTTCTATATTCCCATCCCAGGTGTACGGTGGAAACTCCTGGCAGGCTCTGCTTTCAATTATACTGATTTATAGACCAATAAAATATTATTTTTAAGTTAGCAAATAACCTTTCAGGGCTTCTCGCCTCACCGAATTCCTAAGGACCGCTCTTCTGGGTATCATGTACAACTCAGCATCTCCGATGTCAGCAGTTACCTCTGTTCTCTGCAGGATGCGTATATCCTGTGCACCTAGAGCTGTGTTTTCATAAAGCCAAACAGCTTGTAACTCTCAGCCTGTTAAATATTACACTCCAAAGGTTGCAGCCTTTCATCACTTTTCCAGAGACACACATTTCTGCTGCTTATCCATAAACCACAGATGGCAGAAAAATCGAGCTTCACACAGAGGCCGCCAAAGGATTTAGAAAATCTTCTCAAAGGAGGTCGGAAACATCGGAACTGAATCAACACTCAATACTGACCTCTTCTCCCCCTCTGTCCCATCACAGCTCTCTGCCACCTTCTTCTTGACATCACCCAAGCTGTACCTACCCACCCTCAAGATGGGTGACGCAGCTCAGAGGAAAATCCAATCCTTTCATGATGGGAACCCACCCCCCCAAAAGGCACTGATGGCTTTCTCTACATTTTCCTTTCAACTGGAAAATTCTACACTGTGGGGCATGTGTAAGGGATGATAGTAAGGTCTCAAAGATTCTGACAATCTTTTCAAGTTAAAAAGGACAATTTACCTGGTTTCAAAAGTAGAAAGCAAGGAACTGTTCAATGACAGGAAGTCATTCATTCTTGTAGGTCAAAATTTATAATATCAACTGTAGTTAAAATATTTAAAGCTAGCCCCATTCATCACTATATCCTAAATAAGAGTAATCAGGCAGTTTTGACAGAAAGTAAAATGTGTCCCAAAAGAGAGTCCATACTCAGAGCCAAATTTTCTTGTCAAAACCATCAGGCTTATGAATATAAGCACCATCAGAGTTAATGTCTCATACACCAGAGATCAGCAGTTTACAAGCATTCATTTGTTCAAACATTATGTTCTCCATCCAAAGTTGAATGTGTTTGAGAGGAAAAAAAAGATGAACAGCATTCTCCCAACCTCCTGACATCTCTGATATTTGTATATTCAGAAATGTCAACAGGTAGGACATAAGAAAAAAGCCAGCATTACACTTAAATGACCACAAGTGTGATCAGTAAGCCACACCAGCTGTCAACGTCATCTAAACAAGACCAAAGCCATAAACATGCGTCACCGTGGATCACATTTGCCAGGTATCTCTCCAGATTAGTTACTACCACATGACTGTTCTGTTCTGTTTTGTTTTGAGCTAGGATGAAAAATAAGGCACAAACTATTCTAGGTTTTAGACCTTTTTCTCAGTAAAAATCCATCTAGCACATTAAATCTGGAGCTGGGATGCAACTATACCTTATATTTTACCTAAGAAAGATTTATTCATTAGAGAAAGTTAGTTTAAGCCCATTTTAGTTAGATGATGTACAAAATTCAAATTTCAACTTTTTATTTAACTCTATCATCTCCTAATTACATATTTGAAGAAATTCATTTAGAAAGTTAACACAGTCATATATTATATTTATTATGAATAATTGTACTGCCATATCTCCCTTAAGGCTAAAAGATGATTTTTGATAATTTACCCCAATAAACCAGAGTAAACAATAAAATAGCACCTTCCACATAAAGTCCCAAACAATCATACACCAATCCTAACTTAGTCAGATAAATGCTGCTTAATGAAATCAGAAACTGATGTTCATTTAGGTGGTGGGCCCACAGGGCAGAGACCAGACTTTTACATATTACATTATTCAACAGTTAAATAATAATGAAAGTGTTGTGTGAGTTTTCTAAAAAGCTAAACTAACTTTGGGACCTGAGTAAAATTATGCCATAGATTATCACCATTCATAACTGCAAGGAATGAGCTGCTTGGAAAAGGAAAGAAGTCCCAGTGTGTGGTTATGACCCGTGAGAGTTCTAAGCTCAAAGGGCAGACCTTGCCAGCTTTGGTTGGGCTTCAAACGAAAAGCTTCCATGACGTGTGGTTACTCTTTATTCCTAACCATCCTCTCCAATGCAGATGCTACATAGGATTGGCACTGAATTGCTGCTTACATTACCATTAAATACCAACTTCATTTGGCTTTCAGAAAAGGAAAATTGCCAGATCCTAAGTCATACAGAGAGCAGAACAAGGCAGGCCCAGGGTTCTGGGCCCATCTTTTGCCAATTAACTCACTGCTTTAAGAACACCACTTGACCTGTCCAAACACCAAGTGGACTAAATGAGAAGAGAGGACACACTGGTCACACAGGCTTCGTCCAGGTCTGAGTCCCTCCCTGTATTCTCTGGGCTGCCCTTCCTCAATTGAAGCCACTTCTCTCCTGTCAGTAGGTGGCTTCCTTTATCTCATGATCGGAAATGAATTTCTGCTCAAATCCTGTTTGATTTTATTTGGATGAGGTGCTTGGATACGTTTCATACACATAACGGTTGGCTACAATGAAGGATGAAAGTTCCTAAAACATTTCCCTGCTGAGTCAAACAACATAATCTTGACCTTGTCCCCCAGCACCACTCCCTACCCATTCTCAGCAGGTATTCAGGAGCCAGCACTATGCCCCTCCATCCAGTCATCCTCTCGCCATGCTGCCCACCTGGAAGAAACTGGACTGTGCCTTCAACAGACTCCAACTTTGCTGGGAGGATAGAGGACAAGATGGAAGAGAGAGCGCTGCCTCTCCCACTAGAACACCGCTTGTAACTGCAGTCAGCCCTCTATACCTCTGGGTTCTGCATCCAGGCCTTCGATCAACCTTGGATTGGAAACGTTCAGGGGAAAATAAAACCCTGCAACTGCATCTGTACTGAACACATAAAGACTTTTCTTATCATTGTTTCTAAAAGATACAGTACAAGAACAAATTACATAGGCATTTATATGATATTAGGTATTATAAATACTCTAGAGATGATTTAAAGTGAGGATGTGCATAGGTTATGTGCAAATACTACCTTCATTGTATATAAGGGACTTGAGCGCCTATGGATTTTGGTGTTTTCCATAGGTCTTGGAACCAATCCCCCTCAGACCCAGAGGGACGACTGTACTAGAATTAACTAGGGCACACATCTCTAAGTTGACTGCGTGTTTCTTGGGACTCTGCAGAGGCATCAATGTTACGGCCAGATGAGAGACAAGCCCAGGGTAAGAGGGCACGGGGGACTGAGAAGTCAGCTTCCCCATCAATAAGCCCTTCTGCTCCCTTGAGTGAACCCAAATGATGCCTGCCCAGGTGGTCCTGGGCAGCAACAACCAGCGGTGCCTGCAAGCAAGCATTCAAACAAACTGCTGCTTACAGACGCCATCATGCCCTCCCTTCGCATCCTGGAAGGCTGTTACTAGACCTTCCTAAATTGCATAGCTTTTTAACATCAGTAACCATTGCTCCTAACATATGTATTTGAACTTTATCTCTCTTAAAACTTTACAGCCTTTCCTATCAGAGAAAACATCTGAGGGCATTCTGAGTTAAAATGCAAAGAAGAAAAAAAATCACACCCAACACAGTCCTACAAAGATGCAGGAACCTACTAATGGGCTGTGGTTCCTATTTCCAAAGAGAAAACACACTAGAGCATCTTTTCCTTTTTCCTGGCCACACAAGATTATCACTACTCTGGGCAGTTCCTGTGGCTCAGTGGGTAGGGCACTGGCCCAGATACCGAGGGTGGTGGGTTTGAACCTGGCCCTGGACAAACTGCAACAAAAAAATAGCTGGACATTGTGGCGGGCGTCTGAGTTCCAGCTACATGGGAGGCTGAGGCAAGAGAATTGCCTAAGCCCAGGAGTTGGAGGTTGTTGTGAGCTGTGAAGTTACAACACTCTACTGAGGACGATAAAGTGAGTCTTTGTCTCTAAAAAAAAAAAAAAAAAAAAGATTATCACTATTCTAAGGATAAACACCAGCTGGACAACAGCAAACCAGCTGAAAGCTCTTGGGCTGTGAGGGCTTATGGTTAAAATGCCTGTGAATTTTATGACAAAAGAGGAATGCTTTAAGCTTGAATTGCTAGCTTCCAATGACCATCCAAACCAGTGTAAAATATTTAATGCTCCACTTCATTTGTTTTGTTTAACGCTGATCTTGTGCTTGGAAAGTTTGGCTGCTGTGCTCACTATTATTCAGCCACAAAGAAGCCAAAAATAAAAGCATTTTTTATTTTGATGAGCTGTGGCCATTACATTCTAAGTGTTCATCTCCATCATAGCATAGTTTGTTGAGGACCTCATATATTTTTTTTTCAAGGTATGTCTGATATATTGACCATTCAGTCAATCAGCATACATTTACTGATCACCTCCTAAGTGCCATACATTTAATTAGGCAAGAGAAATAAAATACGATGAGCAAGTCCAAGGTCATGGCCTGGAAGAGACAGGAGATAATCAAACAGGTAATTACTAAGCAATGTGGTAATGTTGTGGTGGAGAAAACAGATTATTAAAAATAATATATTAAGTTGTGATTATATGTCAGATATTTAGTGTCATTGTCTCTAATTCTCACAATACCCTGCGAGGGCAGGTATCTCCTCACTTTCCAAATAAGTGTACTGAGGTTATTCACACTGCACCCTGCCTCTCTAACCTCAGTATCTGCATCATTGCTGCATTTGAAATCTCCATGCCGGCTTCAATATCACAACTGCAAAACTGCATTAGCTCATTCAGGCAACAAGCCTCACACTGATCACCAATACCAATTTGCTGGTATTCTGCAAAACATTGTATGCTTTGGAGAGAAAGAGCCACAGCAATGCTGAATTTCTGTGGCACACCCATAACGCACACCCTAAAGGAACTTCCAAGCCAGCTACAAGGAGCAATATAAGGCTAATAATAATACAAAACAGGACGGAACATGTCACTGGGCAGCCTATGATTGTTGCCAATCAGAGTGTCCCAGACAAGTCATGTGGCTCCTAAAAGGGGGAAATCACTGTGGAAGGATTTCTTAAGGAAGTGGGACCTAACGTCTTAAGATCATGTAAGGTCAGATAATGGAACAGAAACGAAAGCCAGTTCCTCAGGAAAGCAATCTACAGAGAGGTGCCCAGGAGACTCAAAGGTTAGGCTGAACAATGGCCAATGTTGTAACTGAAGCCTGACGGTAGGGCAAGCCAGCCTGCAGCTACCCAATGTGCCAAATGATAAGAGACACTAGGGGCATCCTGGGGCATTAAAACAACCCAGTTTAATAGCAGGCGGAGAGAACTGTGTTCATAAGAACGCTTCTCAGCGACTTCGACATGTGATAGAAGGAGCTCTTTGTTCAGCTTCCTGGGACAGAGGGTGAGACCCTAAAGGGCCTCCTGGAGCCAAAACCAAAGGTCACCAAATAGTCTTCCAAAGTCTTCCCTTTACTGCAGAGACTAGCTTCTGCTTGGAGGGTGTGCCAGCTTAAAGCCAGAGCCACATTATTTGGAATCACAGTAGAGGTCGAGTGCTGTCAGCAACAGGTCTCCCCACGACCTGTTTCTCACAAGGCTTCCTTTCCCAAAGTTGGAAACAGATTCTTAAAGAATATTGAGTGTAGGCCAAGTTATTAGCCTATCTGGAACACCCACATGTCTCAGCCAGTTCTACGGATAATATCTATATTTGTTTAACTCTTTACTGCTGATAAAATACTTTTACAAGTTAGATAACTTGATTTTTACTACTGCCATGAAATAGGCACTAGGCCCCTCATTCTATAGATGAAGATCCTGAGAGTCAGAGTGGGTACATGACCTATTCAACACTATAAAGCTAGAAGGCTGCAATGCCAGACTCTGGATCAGGATATCTGTCCAGTGGCCCATCAGCTCTATCACTGCCATGACAATCATAATACTTTCTAAAGTTCTTGGCACCTGACAGAGAACTTTTACAGAATTCTTGAGCCATACACAGAGACAGCCACACACACATTCATACATACACATTCTAAATTTTTCTAAAAATAAAATAATATTAGTGGTAATACCTATATCCTACTTCTTTAAAAACCCATTTCCCCTCTTCTAACTATGGACTTCAGTCATTCAAACAACAGCTACTGAATGAATAAGGTAAGTGAGTGGCTATTGCTCAGTTAACTGCTAAAGATATGCAGGTAAAGTCTCAGATCCTCGATTTTGGTCTGCTTATATATAATTCACTGCATAAAGTTTTTAACTAGCTGCTTAGAACAGCCAAGTATCTGCCTATTTCCATTTTCTGCCTCTAAACTCCTGCCTCCCTTCCTAATCTCCCTCCACTGACACGTGATGTCATATAAGCAGCATCTTTCCTACATGTCCATCTTGCATCAGGACTTGTTTTCCAGAAGTGACTATAACCAAGGAAGATATAAGAAATCACAGGATTGAAAAACTTTCTCCCCCAAATCCATCACTTACCCTATTTTCCAGCAAAAACAATAGCAGCTATACAAGATAGACAGATGTAAACATTCCAAATTCCTAACTCTTAGTTTTTCAGAGCATATCTTTCAAATTCCTAGGCCACATAAATTATTTACTAAGTAATCTGTCAATTAGTCTTGCATAGTGGGGAGAAAGTTATACAAAGAAATGTACACAGAGCCAAAATCAAAGTGAAATGCCAGTGACAAATGAGCAAACCACCTTCCTCTTCATTACACCCACGAAAGAAAAATCATAAACTCCCCTCGCCAGCCACGGAGAGGCCTCTTTTTTTTTTTTTTCTTTCTCAAAACCCATAATTCAACCAAAAGATCATAATGAAAATGAGGTCAGGAGACTTAAATCCATAAACCAATCATCTCACCTAATTTTAATCATCTCTCCTTGTAACAAAATTTATATAATCGGGCCATACTAAACAAATGGAATCAAAATTTATTTTTTGACCTTTTTTTTCTTTAGTCCCAAATGAAAACTCCACAGTGTACTCACCTTTTGAAAAATCACAGGAAAAAGTGATCGAATCATACAGTGTAAACCAGGAATTTCAACCACATACTTTCAAACCTTAATCTCAACTTATCCTTGAATTGTGGTTTTTTTCAAGAGCTTTCCTTCTTACTCACTCACTGAATCTTCAATATATAGTAAACTCCTCCTAAGCACTGGCTCCCATTAATGTTTTCAGTCAATACTAAATATACAAAGAAAGATTCTTTTACAGTAATTTCGAAAAAATTGCTTTCCTTCTTCATTATTATTCAAATTCTTAAAAAATTTTAGTTAAGGTTGACTTTCATAATTCTCATTAGGTAATCTAGGGTGTGGGGGTTTTCGAATTTCCTTTTCATAGAGAAAAAGGAAGCTTTTCACAGAGGAAAAAGGACATTAGGTATGTATGGAAAAATACCCACCTAAGTAGATACATATTTTGTTTGTTTGTTTAAAGACCCTTTGGCCTGCTTTACTCACAATGCAAAATACACCTCAAATTCCATAAAGTGAATTTTCAATTTAAGTATGAAAATGGGGTTTTCTGTTAAAGTAGACCAGAGCTTAACACACTGTAGATACCCAAAGGAAACAGCCATCAGCCCTAGATGCCCCCAAAGAAATCATTCTTTGTTCACCTAGAAATTGAAAGATTTTACAATGGCAATCACAGCTGCTGCAGCAATGGAAGTATGCTCTGCATCCAGATAGCCATATTAGACTCTCATTGATTTGTTAAAAATTTAACATGGTAAATGAAACCAAAGCAACGAGCAACACCGAGTGGGAAATTAAATTTCTGGTTGTAAGAAGTTTGAAAATCTAAGCCCTACATCAACATATGGCAAATCCTCATTGATAAATAATCTACCAATACTTGATCATGTTACACTGAAAATTCAGAAAGAGGAAAAGTATTAAATTTTTTATAAGCCCATTAATTCGTTTGTATTCTGTTTAAATCACACACAAAAGCTAACTCCATTTGTAATTACAATCTTAGTGTTTGTCTCATAGCCTCGAAGGGCAAAGGCTGACAAGAGTTCGTACAGACAATTAAATCTCTTCTTGATCAATGTAGGGTGCCCTGTAAACTAGCAACCAGGGAGCGGCTGCCTCTTCTCCACCCCCAGACCCTCAGATCAGGTGGTTTATTTCTGGTTCTTGGCCCTCTCTCGGTTAGTAACTCTTTTTTCTATAATATGCGCATCTCTAGGAAGTGGAAGGGAGACGCCTGATGCATTTGTTTACCACCCTCTGCCACCAGCTTTATGCATTCCCACAACCTAGTGGCGTTCGCTTCCGGCAACCCCTTTACCTGCCAAGTTCCTCGCCGGTGTCATAGTAATCATCCACGTTTTCCTGCCTGAACACGGTCATGATAAACTGTCACGCCTCACCAAAGCCCGGCGCACTTCAGCTCCGCTTCCCAAACCATCACCACCGCTCCTGCACCTCGGTGGGACCGTCATGCATCAGTGTCCAGTCCTTATTTGAAAAAAAGGGAGAGAGAGAGGCAATAATAATTGACTAGCCAAAAAGGAAGTAGACCTCTTCAGTCTAAAACACGCTCGCTGGAGACTGGGTCTCCAGAGTTGCCCCTCCCCGCGGAGTGGAGAGGCGCACCCTTTGTTAAACCCGCGCCAGGGACGCCCCTAGCCCAGCAGCACCAGCGCGCGCTTGGAAGCGGGCACCACCGCACCCCAAGCTCCGCGCTCCGGAGCGTAGGGCTGCCTGCAAAGATCAGAACCGGCTCCGGAAGTGACTGGCCTTACCGCCTCCCCGTTCCCTGCACACACGCCCACCCAGCTCCCCACCTCCAGGGGCGCCGCGGAAGAATGAAGCCCTCGCTTGGGCGGAACGCGCCTCGCTGGAAGCATCTCTCTCCAGCCTGCAGCCGCGGTGGCAACCCCGTGCCGCCTCTAGGCTCCTGTGCCTCTCCGGCCACCCTCTCCCGCTTCTGGAGCAAGGCAGTCCCCAGAGGCACATTCCTGGCGACTCCCTCTCCGTTACCCGGCCGACCCGGCGTGCGGCCGCCCGGGGGAGCAAGGGAGGGAAGGGAGCAGCCGGCTGAGGCGCGGCAGCCCGCTCCCGGTCCCCGCACCCCTACACAAAGCGCCTGGCCCGGCCCGCGCCACCTGTTCCGACCTGGCCCGCGGAGCTGGGGGTGCCCCCAGGCTGCGGTCGCACTTCTCCCCTCAGCTAAGTTTCCCTCCTCCTTGGCCTTCCCCGTGGCTCTGGGCGCTGCCCGGGCAAACCCAGCTGCGCGGCGACCGCGAAGGCAAAACCTGGCGGTGGAGCCCTGGGGTGAGGGGGACCGGGGAGCAGCGTGCGGCCACTCACCCGGGCGCCCGGGAGCTCCCCGGGTCCCTCCAGAGCGCTGTCGGAGGCTGACCATAGGCGCCAGCGCCGCAGACGAGCGGGACAGCGATGGGGGCACAGCGAGGCAAGGAGCAGGGGGCGCGATCCCACGCAGCCACTCGGGCGCAGGCTCCAGACCCCGCAGCCGCGAGGGTCGCCGTGCCCCCTCCGCGGCAGGAACAATGTCCTCGTAGTCGGCTCAGCCTTGCTCTCCCGCTCCGGCTCCCGAGCAGCCTCTTGGCTCCTCGCCGCCTTCCGGGCGGAGGGCGTTCGACGGGCGGCCAATGGGGACCCCGCGAGCGGGCTGACGGCTTGGCCCACCCACCTCCGAGCGGCCCGGCCCGGCCGGTGCTGCGGGTTGTGCGTAGCGCTAGCTGCTCCTCCCCGCTCCGCGCTCCGGGCTCGCGGGCGCGCTCTACCGCACGCATCCCGCACACACCCACTCGCCCCACACCCACGCAGGCAGGGGAGCTAGCGCAGAGACCCGGAACTCTAGCGCCCCACCTGTGCCACTTCGCTGAGCTACCCTCTTCTCCCGCTGGGTTCAAGAGAAACGCGGTTTCTCTGTCCCGCAAATGTGCTCTGGACAAGGTGCTTCGCACGGGAAAATCACTTAAGACAAAACAAATCCCTGTCCTCGGGAAACCTACATTCTGGTGGAAAGGATAGATAATAAATATGTAAGCTAATGAGTCACGTCCTTTTAGAAGAGATAGGTTGTCTGTTTACAATGAAACAGGCCAACCGGCTAGAGAACAGCAGGAAAGGAGAGAGCCTCATTGGGTTCCTCTTCACTACTGGTGGTTTAAGCTGAAGGTAAAAAGGTATGCAACCGGGAAGAAAGGGTTGACTTCTCCGAGGCCCAACGGAACAACAGAAGCAGAGTCTATTGGCACTGTTCAGTAAACTGATACTTGAAATGCGTTAATTTCCACCCTGGCCGCGGTGGCTCACGCCTGTAATCCCAGCACTCTGGGAGGCCAAGACTGGCCGGCCAATTGCTCGAGCTCCGGAGTTCAAGACCAGCCTGAGCAAGAATGAGACTCTCTAGTGAAAACAGAAAAATTAGCTGGGTGTTGAGGCAGATGCCCTGTAGTCCCAGCTATTCAGGTCCCAGCTATTCAGGAGGCTGAAGCAAGAGGATCGCTTGAGCCCAAGAGTTTGAGGTTCTTGTGAGCTAAGCTAAGGACAGGACACTTAACCCCAGGCCATTGAGTGAGATTCTCTCTCTCAAAAAAAAAAAAAAAGAAAGAAAGAAAGATAGGGGGGAGAAAAATGCAGCTAGAATGAAATGAGTTGTGTGAAATACAACTCAGATTCCATGACTTAGTATGGAAATGAGAATGAAAAATATTTCGTGAATATTTTTGTATTAGCTGTATGTTCAAATGCATATTTTGGGTATATATAGTTAAATAGATTACAGAGAGGGTGCCCCCAAAATGTATACACATTTTTAATAAAGAAAAAACTAGTAAATTTGCAGTACTCAAGTCATATTTGACTTCCGCAATTACAAGAAGTGCCCGCCTTGACTTGTATTCATCTTTTATTATTGGTATATATCAGGTATTACAATTTTAATACACATTTTTCCTTTTCTTAAAATGTGTATGCATTTTGACTAACCTCTGTATATTATTAAAATTAATTTCACCTGTTTCTCTTTACTTTTTTAAGTGCGGCTGGCTACTAGAACTTATGACAGTTTCTATGTGGCTTGCATTAGATTTCTGAGGACAGTGCTGATCTACAGGGAGACCCCATGTCTCCTGGAGACCTCTTATCCACTCTCTATCCTCACCCCATGCTTCCACCACACATTTGGATGGGGATGAGAAAGGATGAGTCCCCACAGGAACTGCCAGGGAACCCAAAAGGGAGAAAAGCTCCTAAAGGGAGATCTGTCTTTCTGCCTAGAGTTACAAAAACTAGTACCTGAACCTGCTGAGATTTGAGACCCACAACACGTTCATGTCTCCTGATTTCTAAACTGGGATGGTTCAGACTCTCTGATTCAACAGAAATTTTCAGCTGTGGAGATTTTGGCCTCTTGAAAACAAAACAAAACAAAATAAAAGATTGTCCCTAAGGCCTTATGTCAGATTCCAGTCTTAAAGAATTTTTCACTTGATGGCCTGGAGGAGGGGCACACAACTGTGATAGTGGAATCAGAGGAAGTCTCTAAATTGGGAGGTGGTGACCTCAGCAGGGGGTTTAAGAATTAATACAAAAGAATCTTGAGAGGTGAGAAATACAGTAAAAAATAACAACAACAACAAAAAATAAGTGATTCATCTGGGGGAAAATGCAAATGAATACATCTACTGGGGAAAAAATTAAAAACACAGATGTTTGGGAGAAATTTATAGGTTGTTTATGGATGACTGCTTTATGGGTAATGTTTTTTCTACAAAATAAATATTCATTTTCCAAGACAATTAAAAGGATTGAATCTATTTGGCAGCTAGTACATTTTACCCATCCTAGTAGACAGTGCTGATTACAGAATGTTTTGGGGGGTAGTAAAAAAGAGCATGGAATTTGGAGTCACAAAATCTAATAACGGTGCAGCTAACGACCGTGGATGAGTCACTGATCTCCAAGTTTCATGTCTTCCTGTCTGCACTAATTTAGACAAGTATTTTAAAAAATAGAAATGTAGTTATTTATAGGGCGCCGGCCCCATATGCTGGAGGTGGCGGGTTCAAACCCAGCCCCGGCCAAAAACTGCAAAAAAAAAAAAAGAAGAAGAAGAAGAAGAAATGTAGTTATTTAAAAACATGTTAGGAATTCTCCAATCTACATGGAGTCTAATTCCCCTCTCCATGAATATGCACTGACTCAACTTGCTCCCTTCTAAGAAAATGTAATGGCAGTGACACAGTGTAACATCTTTCCAAGGTTAGTTCATAAAGCTTTAGAGCTTCCGGCCCCTCTCTGCCTCTCTCCTTCCATTCATTCTGGAGCCTTCAGCTGCTGTGGTCACCCTGAGGCTATCACATAAGAACACCTGTGGAAAGATCACATAAAGAAAGGGAGCTCCCACGAAGCCAGCTGTCCAATCCCAAACCCCACTCCCACTTATTTACATCTTTTAGCTCAAGTGTTGTGAATAAAATAAAGGACTGTTACTGTTTTAAGTCATTATTTTGATGTGGTTTGCTATTATAAGGAAATTAGAAAAGTTAAGAAAACTTTTAACACTAGGTTCTGGGTGGACTAACTAATGACCTTTCTTCATCTTTAAGTAACTCTGTAAGTTAGTTATTTCCACTTTATATGTAACCTTCTCAGTTTCAGTTTCATCACCTGCAAAATGGGATGATAAAAAACTCTTGCATATTTTTCAGAATTTGGGGGAGAATCTAAAAAGATAATGCATGAAACAGAGCTTTGCACATAATAAAATACATCAGAATGTTGAGTATTTTACTTCTTATCATGTTCCAAACAGAAAGAACTCAGAGGGACATTGCTCACACAGATGACAAAAGTACAAGAAGCTAAAATTATGAAATTATAACTGAAAAGGATTTCCATAAAAATAATTGATTATGATATCCACTATGGGTTATAATAATCATGGTGATAGCATTTTAAACAAGCCCAAGTATGGATTTTAGAAAACATTATTTTATAATTGTATTAGTCAGGGCAAAATAACTATTGCTATAAAATCCAACAAGATTGGCTTGGCTCAAGCGGCTAAGGCGCCAGCCACATACACCTGAACTGGCGGGTTTGAATCCAGACCAGGCCCACCAAACAACAGTGACAGCTGCAACCAAAAAATAGCCGGGCATTGTGGCAGACACCTGTAATCCCAGCTACTTGGGAGGCGGAGGCAGGAGAATCGCTTAAGCCCAGCAGTTTGAGGTTGCTGTGAACTGTGATACCATGGCACTCTACCCAGGGTGACAGCTTGAGGCTATGTCTCAAGAAAAAAAGAAAAAAAATCCAACAAGATTTTTAAAAAATCAACAAATCTTAGAGGTTTAACAGATTAAAGATAGATTTCTTACTCTTAGCACAGAGATTTGCAGGGAGTGGGGAGAGAACTCCGTTCCCATAGTCCTTCAGAAACTTAGCTTCTGCCACCTAATGAATTCATGGTTCCTAAGTTCTAGTTTCTCAGTTGATTCTTTATATCTGTTGGCTGATAAGAGAATGCAGGGAGGACTGTACGGGAAGTTTATTTGGAGGTTCAGATTTGAAATCTAAGACTTAACCATTTCTTGGCAAAATGTTCTCAGATCAATCACAGTGGCCCACATTAACTCAGTTCATCTGTAGATTGCTTTTGGATAGCATAGTTGTGTTATATCAAGGGCTAATATTTTTAAGTGGCCCTATGCAGAATGTTTCTGTACCTGCGGTCTCATTGTTAAAGACATTGTTCATTATGCAACTGAGAGCCTCTTATGAAGGCAGCCATATGACTGATCCCACGTCTTCCCAGCCCTGAGTGCTAAAAGTATTTGTCTCTTCTCACCAAATGATATTTCCTTTTATCAGACGATGACAATTATAGAGCTCATTCTGTCCCCCATTTTGCCTTGGATTCCAGAAAGGGTGCGGCAAGTTCAGAAAGCACAGTCCTCCAACTACGCCCAATGTACCATCTCCTCTGATTCAATCCGTAAGCATTTCTTGAGTGCCTGGTGTGTGTTAAATACCAAGGATCCAGATAGAAAAGAAACATTCTCTGTCTTTAGCCTGATGAGGGAGACCAAAGAACAAACAGACATGCCGTTGTGCCAGATACAGTCCATTCAGCCCTCTACATGTACTTTCTACCCTCCTCCACTCTTACAGGGGGAGAGGCTGAGCTGCAAAATGATTTTAACTTGTTTCTTGTCCTCATACTGCTGGTAGGTTTGGCCAGTGGGGAACATGGCATGAGGACAAAGACAAGAGGAAGGTGAGGCCAGGAGAGATATCCCTCCACTTCCGTCGCTGTTTAGTTCCCCCAGTTGCCAAAGGTTGCTGCTCCTTACCAGGTGACCCCTCTCCATAGTTTCTGTTTGCAGGTTTTGGGGGAACCACTGTCTCTCCTCATCTCTTCAAACCAAGGTTTGGTGTCGTCTCTGCTATTGCTCTCCTGGATTCCTGCCCCGTCCCTTATGGCTCCCCTGCACCTGTCCCACACCTCCAAATTCTCCTAATTCGAGCCTGCCATCTCATTCCTCTGGGACTCTGATTGAGAGCATGAAGAGAGGAGTCTCAGAAGACTCTGAAAACGTACTGGCAGGTGCTTTATTTCAACAAGGACTAGGGATGGAGCGTGAGGGTAGAGATGAGGCTGGGGTTTCAGGGACGTTTTCTAGAAGAGTGGACAAATAGTGAAACATTTGAAAATCGACCAAGAGTCCACAGACTATAATGGTGGATGATGGGTTGGTGGGTTGTGAGGTGGGACAGAGTGGAAAGGAGGGCTTCTAGACAGAGGAAAACTGCAAGGTTAAAATCCAGGTTGTGAGAAGATAAAGATTCAGACATCTGCAGCTAATCAGAGCCCAGGCAGGGCGACAGTGAGAGGCTAAAGCTCTTTTCCACCCCACCTAGAACTCGGATGAGAGTCTTGAGGTATCCAGGGTAGAGCTTGAAGGTCATTTTCCAGTGTGCTGAGCATCAGCATTTGTGCTGATGGTTAGTCAGTGGTAATTTAGCACATCCTTGGAGACAGTGGGGA
This sequence comes from Arctocebus calabarensis, assembly GCA_963573935.1. NCBI lineage: Eukaryota > Metazoa > Chordata > Mammalia > Primates > Lorisidae > Arctocebus > Arctocebus calabarensis. The sequence goes on from CAUYON010119634.1 coordinate 41,500, forward strand.
GAGAAAAAATAATGAGATGCTTTAAGGAGGTAGAAATTATAAGACTTGGGACCTTGGTACCTGAAGAAAAGGACAAGGTGACAGTGACACCCAAAGTTTTGGTTGATTGATTAGGTAGATCTTGCTGCCATGTAGGCTGAAATACAGGTGGACAGGCAGTTTGGGGAAAGAAGATGAGGTGAGTCTTAAAGATGTGAGTCTGGATGATGTCCAGGCAGAGATGGGGAGAAGGATCCCTGTGGAATGGGAAACCAGAGGTATAGAAGTGGGTGAGTCTTAGTAGAAACAGGGTGCAGGACCAGTAGCAGAACTCTTAGCAGCAGCAGCAAGTTAACCCAGCAAATGCAAAGGGGCAAGAACACCTGGCCAATAGCTATGGCTTGTCAAGTAATCTGATTAAGAAGCTATGGAATTTTTTGTTTGTTTGCTGCTCAGAAAACAGGTGGGGTCGGAAATAGACATCACCCATGGATGGAGAATTAAGACTTCCTGAATACCGAGTGCCTCATATGCTTTCCGTATACAGTAAACAGTGCATTGTGAAGATTTGCTGCCCTTGTGGTCTAACAGGCTCCTAACCTCCTTATCTATGCTTAACACATCTCCATGCTATTTCCTCCATCCCATTGCTTCTCTTCTTTTTCATCAGAGAATATAATATTCACCAGCAAATTATCAAACACACATTATGCATAGCTACTAAGCCGTGAGTGATTTGCAGCGCCTCTCACACACCTCCTGAGACTGCTCAGGTCTCCAGACCGCTTGTAGTGCATGGTTTTAAAGACGAGGAGCTTCCCATTAACTTCCTTGCCCTCTGAACTGGGAGTTTGTGATGCCAGGTTGAAGACCCCATGGCCTGGATTCACCTGCCCTCCTTCTCTTGGCTTGCCTTCCCTCTGACTCAGTTTCTCTCCAATTTTCAGTTATTGTACCCTGTGTCATTGAATGCATTCAGTCTTTTAAAGACTTAGAAATCACTGACCATGGCCTGAAAGGCCTGAGAGAATTATAATCATTTGGGGTCACAGGCTCAATTTCAGTTAGGTTCTCACACTACCTAAGCTAAAGATTGATAATGCTAACCAGTACTCACAAAACTCAAGGCCTAGCACATCTGTGAGGTTCCCACCCTGACTGTACGTACAGCTATCTCTAAATAGTGTACTCTTCACCCATTTTGCTGGTTAGTACAAATTTAGTTTTCAGATCACCTGTACACTTTTCTCCTCAGAGGATTCTCTCCTGCCAGATTCTCCCCTGTAAGAATATTTGGATATACAGTAGAACCTCTGTAAGTTGGCCATCCAGGGGATTATAACAAACCAGTCAATACACAGAGGTGGTCACCATAAGGGACTTCCATTGAGTACATGTGATGCATAATCTGGTCTATGAAAATTAGATCAAGTTAAGGAGGTGGTCAGTGTAGGGAGGTGATCAACTATGGAGGTTCTATTGTAATTGGGGAGAAGAAAGATGGAATATTCAAAAGAATTTCTCTCTGTCTTGTCAATAAAACACAAAGCCAGGCTTTTAAAAAGTTGTCCAGAAAGAAGCATTCAACCCTACTCATCCACTAGAAATAAATGTACCAATCATAATTACAGATAAAATCTGAACTTATATCCACCTTGATTTAATGAATGTAGTTACATTTCCTTTCTCTCACTTCTAATTTTTCTTCTCTGCTGTTGACTAATGAACATCTTTAAAGTCATCCAACGTAACACCATTGGTTTCTATTTCTTTTCCTTTCAGCAAAATTTATGGTAAAAATTATTCTTAGTATCAAAATTCATCTTTTGGGGGTGAATAAGTATTAAATATTATAGAAGATTCAATATCAATGAAAGCCTCTAGGTTTCTTGGCATGGTTTCATGAAGTAAAAGTCTCATTACTCAAGCCAGTGAAGTGATTTACAACCTTCTTCGTAGCACTTTGGTAAGATTTATAGAAACATTCCTTTTTAAAAAGACAAACTCACCATCAATTTTTCCAAAAGGTTCTGTCAGTTTGAAGATTTGCAAACAGAGCAATAATTTCCGCTCCAATGCTGTATTCTCATAGCATGAAGTCCAAATTTATACATCTGTAAAACCAGTGGTATTTGCTTTTATAGATTTAATAAATCCAATTATATTATTTTTTGAAACCCATGTAAAAATAATTGGTGCAACCTAATTTGTTGTTTAAGTATTTTCTGCCATTTCCTCTTATTTTTAAGAAATTTTGAGATGATGAAAATTTCTGAGGAAACTCCCCTCAAGAACACTGTACTAGGTTCATAACATCTGGGGAACCAAGAACTACTTCTACTAGTTGAATGCTCTTTCATTCATTTACTTATGTATTGAGTGGTAAGGGTGGTAGTGAATACGAGCGAGGGACTTATGATATAGAAGTGCCATTGAGGGTGGTGCCTATAGCTCAAAGGAGTAGGGTGCCGGCCCCGTGTACTGGAGGTGGTAGGTTCAAACCCGGCCCCAGACCAAAAAAAAAAAAAAAAGGTGCCATTGATACCACTTTGTATTTCTTTGGAATTCTCCTTAAAAAAAGATCTACTTGAGTTTTCTTAAATTCCTTTCATATGTTTTTTAGAATAAATCCCCCAAATAGAGCTCTCCAACCACAACCAAGAGAATAAATTGAAATGCATTTCCCACCTCTCCTGCCCACCCTGGCTCTACTGCCCTGCTGCAGGCTACCTCACCCTCTTAAGGTTTCACCCCCTTCCCTATTTTATCCCAGCTTTTTGCATAGGTGATTAATATTTCAAATATTAACTTAATAGAGTCTTCCATCTATCAAAAAGTTACAACTTAAATGACTTAAACTTATCTTTTAATTATATTTTTTGCCTTTGGAATAATTTGATCACGTATTTGATTATCAGCCACCTTACAAGCTTTTAAAATACTTGTAGGCTCCTTTGAGCCTCAGAAGTCTACATTTTATGTATTTTAGAATACTCCAAAAAGCTAGCAAGTATGGTATTGGACATATGATGGCAGACGGTGAATATTCTCTCCTAGATTAATTCCCTTTTAGTGTAATTAATTAATCACATTAATGTTCTGGTATATAGTTAGTCATCATTTTTAACTAAAATGCATTGTAGGGAACTTGTGGAGTACATAGGTCATGGTAAAACAGAAAGTCCTTTTCCACTGAAGAGTGCAATAATTAGAAGGTGTACTACTGACCAAGGATCTGGTATCAAATAAATCGTGACAGTAGACAAAAACATATTATAAAGGCCAAGTCCCAGCGATTATAACTACACTGAAAATATAAGACAGTAAGATTATGCTCCAGGCATAATACAGGGGCATAAAGGCACTACACATATCCATCATAGCACTTCATCGTTACAGAGGTGTGTGTATACAAAATCGCATGAAACACAACTTCACAGAATAATAAATGCTAGTTAAAATAACATGCTGAGTAAAACAAATATTAATGAACAGTCGATAACAATTGCATTTGCTTTCTTAGCATTTAGAAGGACTTCTTTGGAGAGAGTTAGAATGAGCCAGTTTTTGTTAAACCCAAAGCGAGTGGAATAGAGAAATGCCAGCACACTGAGTCCAACTTAAGCAAAGGTCCTTTATTGATAGGCCAGGCCGAGAGCAGGCTCACATCTCAACCCCTAAAGCAGGGGTGGAAACCTTTTATAAGGGACTTTCGGTAGGGGACAGGGGAATCCTTAATGCAAACCGAATTTGACAAGAGCCAACACCTGGTAAGGGGAGTCCTTACAAGGGGAAGCTGGGGTTTTGCAGTTATTACTGAACTGTTTCAGCTGAGCTTCCTGTCTTATAGGGGAAGTGTTGAAAGCCCTTAGCAAGATGGAGTTGGGGCATAACAGTTTCAAATATCTGTCTAAGAAATTTTCAGCTGATTCCTCTTTTTTCTTAGAAAAGTTCTTCAAAGCAGCAAGAGACATTCAAATTCATCAGTGCTGCTCTGAAGGGTGGCACAAGGTACTCCAGATGTGTTAGTTGTTGACATTGATGGCTGCTGCACAGAAAAAGTTTCTCAAACTTGACCAAAAACATCTCTCCTTCACTGTTGCATCCTCAAGTTGTTTCCAAATGCTATTCATTTTTAGATATAAAAAGTCCCAGAAAAGAATAAACAATAACTTTTTCCAGGTCCTCAGAAAATCTTGAACTTACACTAGTTTTTATGAATTTTTCATAGAGTTGTCCAGTGAGTCATATAATAAAATCCAGCCAATCTGAGATGTTCCCTCAGACTCTGACAAAAACAACACAGTGGAGGCTGAAAGGTGCTTTGAATCTGGCGGTATGTTGACCAAGGAACCCCAAAACTATCTAGCTATGAGGTACTAGAAACACTGAAACGTATAACAAGTATCATTTAAATTTGCACTTAAAAGAAAGTAAAGAAGATACAACCAACCCTGATAGCTTGGGGGATAGCAGGGGGTTGGGATGAATTTGGCTGAACTCTGTAGAACAATCTTGAGACTGGGGTTGAGGAGACTTGGGTTCTACTGTTCCTTGTGCCATTAACTCTGCCACAGGGACTTGGGCAAATGGCATAATAGCTTCCAAATCCCAATTTCTCCTTTAAAGAAAAATATGAACCAGATGCAGTGGCTCATGCCTATAATCCTAGCACTCTGGCAAGTTGAGACAAGTGGATTGCTTAAACTCAGGAGTTCGAGACCAGCCTGAGCAAGAGTGAGAGCCCGTCTCTAAAAATAGCCAGGCGTTGTGGTGGGCACCTGTAGTCCCAGCTACTTGGGAGGCTGAGGCAAGAGCATCGCTTGACCCCAAGAGTTTGGGATTGCTGTGAGCTGTGACACAAGGGCACTCTACCAAGGGCATCAAAGTGAGACCCTGTCTGAGGAAAAAAGAAAGAAAGAAGGGAAGGGAGGACGGGAGGGAGGGAGGGAGAGAAGGAAGGGAGAGACAAAAGCTTTGTATGGGGCAGGTAAGTAGATAAAGTGGCAAACAAAACATGTGTGAACCAGATTCCTGTTGTGTGATGCCACCACAATTTAGTTTTTTTTTTTTTTAGAAATGGGGTCTCATTACATTGCTCATAGGGAAATGCAGACTCAGACTCATGGCCTCAACCTCCCAAGTAGCTGACGCTATAGGCATGCACCACCACACTCAGCTAATAGACTATTTTTTAAGAGCAGTTTTAAGTTCACAGCAATATGGAACAAAGGTACAGATATTTCTAATATTCCCCTCCCCCCACGTGCATAGTCTTCCCCATTATTAGTATCCCCCACCAGGGTGGAACATGTGTTACAACTGATGACTCAGCCTTAATACATTATCACCCAGAGTTTCTAGTTTACATTAGGTTTTACTCTTTACTTCTATACATTCTATGGATTTGGACAAATGTGTAATTTGTAGCCACCATTATGATATCAGACAGAGTAGTTTCACTACCTTAAAAATGCTCTGTGCTCTGCCTGTTCATTCCTCCCTTTTCCCTGACCCCTGACAACCATTGATCTTTTTCTGGTTGCCATAGTTTTGCCTTTTCTAGAATGTCATATAATTAGAATCATTGGAAATGTGGTCTTTTCAGATTGGCTTCTTTTACTTAGTAGTATGCATGTAAGGTTCCTCCATGGTTTTTCATGGCTTCATAGCTCACTTCTTTCTAGCACTGAATAATATTCCAATGTCTGGATCTACCACAATTTATCCATTCACCTGCTGATGGAAATCTTGGTAAAAATCCAACATGGGTTTTGCTTGTTTATAGCAAAATTTGTATGTAGGTTTTGTGTGGATATACAATTCTAACTCCTTTGGGTAAATACCAAGGAGTACAATTACTAGATCATATGGTAAAGAATATGTCTGCTTTTTTTAAGAAACTGCCAAATTGTCTTCCGAAATGGCTGTGCCACTTTGGATTCCCAGTGGCAGGAATGAGAGCGCCTTCTGCTCTGCATTCTTTTCATTGATATTGTCGGTGCTCTGGATTTTTTCTAGGGGTTTTTTAGTAGTATCTCAATATTGTTTTAATTTACATTTCCTTGATGACATGTGATGTGGGCATCCTTCCTTACGCTTACCTGGGTCTTTGGCCCATTTTTAAAAATTTTTATTGTTGGGGATTCATTGAGGGTTCAAGATACCAGGTTACACTGAGTGCATTTGTTAGGTAAAGTCCCTCTAAGAATTGTGTCTTTCCCTAAAAGGTTTGTCACACATGGAGACCCCACCCTCCTTCCTCTTTCCCTCTCTCTGCTCTTCCTTTCCCCTACCCCCACCCCGCTCTCTCCTTCCCCCACCACCCACCGTGTACTGGGCCATTAATTGTCCTCATATCAAAATTGAACACATAGGATTCATGCTTCTTCATTCTTGTGATGCTTTACTAAGAATAATGTGTTCCACTTCCACCAGGTTAATACAAAGAATATAAAGTCTCCATCTTTTTAAATGGCTGAATAGTATTCCATAGTGTACATATACCACAGCTTGTTAATCCATTCCTGGGTTGGTCGGCATTTAGACTGTTTCCACAATTTTGGGGATTGTAAATTGAGCTTCAATAAACAGTCTAATGCAAGTATCCTTATGATAAAAGGATTTTTTTCCTTCTGGGTAGATGCCCAGTAATGGGATTACAGGATCAAATGGGAGGTCTAGCTTGAGTTCTTTGAAGATTCTCCATACTTCCTTCCAAAAAGGTTCTATTAGTTTGCAGTCCTACCAGCAGTAAAAGGGTTCCTTTCTTTCTACATCCATGCCAGCAGCTGCAGTTTTGAGATTTTATGATGCGGGCCATTCTCACTGGGGTTAGATGGTATCTCAGGGTGGTTTGATTTGCATTTCTCTAATAATTATGGGATGATGAGCATTTTTTCATGTTTGCAAGACATTCACCTGTCTTCTTTAGAGAAGGATCTATTCATCTCTCTTGCCCATTTATATATGGGATTGTTGGCTTTTTTTATGTGGATTAATTTGAGTTCTTTATAGATCCTATTTATCAAGCTTTTGTCTGATTCAAAATATGCAAAGGTCTTTTCCCATTGTGTAGGTTGTCTATTTGCTTTGGTTTGTTGTCTCCTTAGCTGTGCAGAAGCTTTTCAGTTTAATTAAGTCTCATTCGTTTATTTTTGTTGTTGTTGCAATTGTCACAGAAGTCTTCTTCATAAAGTCTTTCCCCAGGCTGATATCTTCCAGTGTTTTTCCTATGCTTTCTTTGAGGATTTTTATCATTTCATGCCTTAAATTTAAGTCTTTTATCCATCTTGAATCAATTTTCGTGAGTGGAGAAAGGTGCAGGACCAATTTCAGTCTTTTACATGTGAATATCCAGTTCTCCCAGCGCCGTTTATTGAATAGGGATTCATTCACTCAGTGTATGTTCTTATTTGGTTTATCGAAGATTAGGTGGCTTTAAGATGTTAGTTTCATTTCCTGGTTTTCTATTTGATTCCAAATGCCTATGTCTTTATTTTTGTGCCAGTACCATGCTGTTTTAACCACTATGGCCTTGTGGTACAGCCTAAAGTCTGGTAGGTTGATGCCCTCAGCTTTGTTTTTATTACTATATGAGGCCTTTTCCTGGTTCAATACAAAACAAAGAATCATTTTTTCCAAGTCTTGAAAGTGTGATGTTCATGTGGGGATGGAATTGAATTGGTAGATTGCTTTGGGAAGTATAGACCTTTTAACAACCTTAATTCTTCCTGATTCTTCCTAGCCATGAGCATGGTATGTTCTTCCATTTGTTAATATCCTCTGCTATTACTTTTCTTAGGGTTTCTTAATTTTCTTTATAGAGGTCCTTCACCTCTTTTGTTAGGTATCTTCTTAGGTATTTCATTTTCTTTGAAGCTATGGTGAAGGGTATTGTGTCCTTAATTAGCCTCTCATCTGGGCTGTTATGGGTGTAAACAAAGGCTACTGACTTGAGGACATTGATTTTATATCCTGAGACATTACTGTATTTTTTGATGACTTCTAGGAGTCTTGTGGTTTAGTCTTTGGGGTTTTCTAGGTATAAGATCATATCATCAGCAAAAAGAGAGAGTTTAACCTCCTCTGCTCCCATTTGGATGCCCTTTATTTCCTTCTCTTGCCTGATTATATTGGCTAGCACTTCCAGCACTATGTTGAATAGTAGTGGTGATAGATGACAACCTTGTCTGGTTCCAGTTCTAAGCGGAAAAGCCTTCAGTTTTACTCCATTCGGTAAAATATTAGCTGTGGGTTTGTTGTAGACAGCTTCGATCAGTTTAAGAAATGTACTGCCTATGCCTATACTCTTCAACGTTCTAATTAGAAAAGGATGCCAGATTTTATTGAATGTTTTTTCTGCATCTATTGAGAGGATCATATGGTCTTTGTTTTTGCGTCTGTTGATATGGTGAATAACTTTTAGAGACTTGCAAATGTTAAACCAGCCTTGCATCCCTGGGATGAAACCTACTTGATCATTATGGACTTTTTTTATTGGCTAGGATTTTGTTGAGAATTTTTGTATCCATATTCATTAGTGAAATCGGTCTGAAGTCCTCCTTTTTAGTTGGATCTTTTCCTGGTTTTGGTATCAGGGTGATGTTTGCTTCTTAGAACGTGTTGGGGAAGATTCCTTCCTCCTGAATTTTTTGGAATAATTTCTGCAATATGGGTATAAGCTCTTCTTTGAAGGCTTGATAGAATTCTGGTGTGAAGCCATCCAGACCAGGGCATTTTGGGGGGTGGGTGGGATTTTTTTTATTGTTTCTTTAATCTCAGTGTTTGAAATTGGTCTGTTTAGGAGAACTATTTCTTCCTGGCTAAGTCTAGAGGGAGTGTGTGATTCCAAATATTGATCTATTTCCTTCACACTGTCAAATTTCTGGTAGTATTCAGAGACAATCTCTTACATCTCTGTGGCATCAGTTGTTATTTCCTCTTTATTATTTCTGATTGAGGTTACTAGAGATTTTACTTTTCTATTTCTAGTTAGTCTATTCAGCCCATTTTTTTAAGTTGGGTTGTTTGTTTTCTTATTCTCTGAGACTGCT
>CAUYON010119637.1:0-17685 GCA_963573935.1 Arctocebus calabarensis
ACACAGCGCACAGCAACCTCCAACTCCTGGTCTTAGGCGATTCTCTTGCCTCAGCCTCCTGAGTAGCTGGGAGTACACGCGTCCGCCACGACATCCGGCTATTTTTTTTATTGCAATTGGGCCGGGGTTGGGTTTGAACCCGCCATTCTCTGTATATGGGGCTGATGCCCTACTGACTGAGCCACCAGTGTCGCTCCATTTGTCATTTCTTACTGAATTAGTTTAATAGTTTACGATTCTTTTAAGCCAATACACAAAGGCCATAATTTCAATGTATAAACTTGGAAACATCTTTTCCATGGGATGTTTTCCAGGTACTATTTGCAAATTTTACCAATCTCTCAGGGTAAACTCATTGTTGAAACCTTGACTTGGTGCTGTCATGGAGCTCACACCCTGGGACCTCCAGGTAAGAGCATCTTTGGACTTTAGTTTATCAGACCCCTTAGTCGGAGGCTGAATCACTTCATGAGGCGAGTAAATTTACCAGTGTTTTAAATAATTTCCTACACACATCTCAATCTTATTTCTCTAAATTCTGTTGAGATAAGGGAAGAGTGGTCATAAGTTTTGAGTATCAGCAGGGGGTCGTAATCGCTCCTGTGGCCCCAGTGACGATCTGACTCCACTGATGGACATGTTTGTAGCTCCGAGTTCCTGACTTGTATAACCAATTTCCTCTTCGATGGCTCCACTGAGATGTCTCAAAAGGCCCTTCATGTACAACATCCAAAATTTATCTTCTCCATAATTTGGCTTCTTTTTCAATCTTTGCTGCCTTTGTAAACTATCCAGTTGATGATACCAGAATCCCGAGATTTGCCCTCATTTGGATGCTCTAATTTATCATCTCTGGGCACTCAGACACCAGCACAGCGCCGGCCTCCAGAAGGAGCTCAGTGCATCTTCACCCGACGATCTTCGGCCCCTCCTGCTTTGTCTATAAAACCCACTAAATCCTGACCACTTCACACTCTTGAATGTGTCTTGTCCTCTTCGCCTTTGGTCCTCTCACTCTAGTCCTCACAGCCTGGGCGTCGCCTGCCTGGACTCTGAAGTAGCTCTCCCATTGAATCTGCATACACAATCTGGTCTCTCCTATTTCTCTGGTCTCTCCTACTTCTCCGGTCTCTTGTCATCCCAGACTTGCACCCCTCTTCTCCCTCTACAACACAACTCGCCATTGCTCTTCTCCGACTGCTCTGCAAATCCCAAGCTCCTACCTGCCATAGGACAGGCGGTACCCTTTGTCAAAATGCCCCACCATGCAACTAATTCCTATTTCTCTTTTGCCTTTAGCCAAAGTGTTACTTGCACAGGGGACCTGTGCCTAATCGCTAAAGACTGGGGTTGGTTTCTCAGTTCTGTGGCCCCAGAGCATCTTCCTCTTTGTAGCTGTTACTATTTAAGTACAATGTGCATGTGAGCTGTCTGAAGCAGGGTTCTCTTGACTGACGGATAAGTCAGTCAAGTGTTCTAGATAATTTCTTACGCACATCTTGATCTTATTTCTTGTCTTTGTGTACTGGAGCCTATCTTCTGGGATGACCACCTATCTCCAGTACTGAGCTCAGTGCCTGGTGCACAGAAGCATTTGATATACAGGTGTTGAATGGATGAGCGAATGAGTAGCTTGACGGCTGATCAGCCCTTCCAGGCTAAATAACCACAGTTCCATACGGGCTCATTATGAGTAGCTTGACGGCTGATCAGCCCTTCCAGGCTAAATAACCACAGTTTCATACGGGCCTCTGCCCTCTGATGAGCCCTATTCTTGTCCCTGGTGACACACCCATGTCACTGTCTGTCTCCATCTGGTGCCCTCTTAAGAGTCTGCCAACTGCCAACTACAATGGAAAGCATCTGCCCCTCACATTAAGGAAACTTAAAACCCCCAGAAAACTCTTCATTTTTACTACCAAATGCAGTGTGTACAGACCTCTTTTGGATTTGAGTGAGTCTCAGGGAGGTGGAAGGAGCTCCAGATTTTGCTTTTGAGGAAAATGAGGCCTATGTCACTGGGGCTACAGCTAAAAGACAAGGTGGCAAGAAACCTGGGGAAGGGTCACAGAAAAAGAAAGTTGGAAGTCCTTCTCTCTCTCTCTCTCTTTTTTCCCTTTGAGACAGTCTTACTTAGTCATCCTGGGGTTGAGTGCCGCGGCATCATAGATTTCAGCAACCTCAACTCTTAGGCTCAAGCGATCCCCTTGTCTCAGCTTCCGAAGTAGCAGGACTACTGGTTCCTACCACAATGCCTGGCTAATTTTTCTATTTTTTAGTAGAGATGGGGGTCTCGCTTTGCTCAGGTTGGTCTCGAATTCCTGAGCTCATGCAATCTACTCACCTCGGCCTCCCAGAGTGCTAGCATTACAGGTGTGGGCCACTGCATGGAAGTCCTTTTCTTTATAAGACTGGGATAAAAGCAGGTAACTAGACAGAAATGGTTACATTTCAATCTCCTGCAGCCCTGGTCTTTCTCATTTAAAGTAAGGTCATCCTGGCTTGGTGCCTGTGGCTCAACGGGCTAAGATGCCAGCCACGTACACTTGAGCTGGCGGGTTCAGGCACCCCAGGCCCACCAAACAACAATGACGGCTGCAATCAAAAAATGGCCGGGTGTTGTGGCAGGCGCCTGTAGTCCCAGCTACTTGGGAGGCGGAGGCAAGAGACTCTCTTGAGCCCAGGAATTGGAGGTTGCTGTGAGCTGTGATGTTATGGCACTCTATCCAGGGTGATAGCTTGAGGCTCTGTTTCAAAAAAAAAAAATAAAGGTCATCCATGCTTCAAGTAAGAGAAAGGAGAAGGTTATGGCTTTATTAAAAGTTTGTCCAGTAGGGCGGCGCCTGTGGCTCATTGAGTAGGGCGCCGGCCCCATATACCAAAGGTGGCGGGTTCAAACCCAGCCTTAACCAAACTGCAAAAAATCCCCAGAAAAGTAGCCAGGCGTTGTGGCAGGAGCCTGTAGTTCCAGCTACTCAGGAGGCTGAGGCAAGAGAATCGCCTAAGACCTGGAGTTGGAGGTTGCTGTGAGCTGTGTGATGCCACAGCACTTTATGGAGGGTGGTAAAGTGAGACTCTGTCTCTACAAAAAAAAAAAAAAGTTTGTCCAGTAAAATGACAAAAACCCTGCCATTGTTAGGTGGCTTTGTTCTTTCTTCCATCACAGATACTTCTGGAGCTTTCCCATGTGCCCAGCACAGTACTTGGTGCTGGGCGTACTTCTGGCTGTCATGGAGCTGGAAACTTAGTTTAAGGAGGAGATAAATTATATGAATGGCTATTATATGTCAGCTACTATAAGGTGCTGCAAAGAATTAAATGAGGTACACGAATAGATTTTGTGGGGCTTTGCAAGCTGTGCTAGAATTTTGGATTCCATCCTAAGTGTGCTGGAAAGCCACTGGGTTCATGAGCAGAAGTGTGATAACTTCCCCACCTTATTCTTTCTCATCTTTAAAATGTGGAAGATACAACATCACTACCGTGAGAATGATCTGTGATGAGACAGAATGGAAAAAGTATTTTGACTTTCAAAACTCTTAAGAACATCATGACATTTCAAGGCCCATGGCTGTCTATCAACAATTAGCAAAGGGGTAGATTATGCTTCCACTGTCACTTCCACTGTCGCGTTTATTTTAACTAGGGCTCTCATCACATTTGTGCTCTTTTAGTGTACTCCTCACATTTGAATAATACCAATAATCTCAAAAACAAAGAAGTAAAATTTAGCATGCTCTAACACTTTGTAAAGCTCAAACATTTCTATGAGAAATGCATTAATTATTTTTTGTGAATTTATTCTTCCCGGATGATCTTCCTTTCTCTCCAAGCATTTTGTTTGTCTCCACTGTCTTGTTCATCTCCCCATTCTCTAATTACCAGTGACTTGGAGCAGAGGTCCCCAGGGACCAGTTTTACGGAAGATAATTTTTCCATGGACCAGGGGTGGGAAGTCGGGGGATGGTTTTGGCATGATACAAGCACATTATACTTATTGTGCACTTTATTTCTGTTATTATTACACTGTGATATATGATCAAATAATTGCACAACTCACTATAATGCAGAATCAGTGGGAGCCCTGCAGCTAGACAGTTCCAGTACTAACATCACCGTCTCAGCTCCACCTCAGATCATCAGGCATTAGATTCTCTTAAGGAGCATGCAACCTAGATCCCTCAAAAGCATAATTTATAGTGGGGTTCATGTTCCTTTGAGAATCTACTGCCATGGCTGATCTGACAGAGGCAGAGCTCAGGGAGTGATGCCAGCGATGGGGAGCAGCTGTAAATACAGATGAATCTTCGCTCGTTCACCTGCTGCTCACTTCCTGCTATGCAGTACTGTGTCCACAGCCTGTGGATGGGGGACTGCAGTCTTATGGGATGCAGTGTTCCATGTATTCCCTTAGGCAACACACCTTCTCTTACGACCAACCCTGCCCATCTCTGTGTTAATGGGGCTGGACACACCACTCAGACGTTGACTCTCATCTGAAGCCTTGGTTCCTTATTTACAAATACCCAAGGGACAAAGTCTCTAGCACCTTCTACTTTTAACTCAAATATGGCAACTGTTCGTTTGCATTTATTTTTTTTACCAAGTTATCTTGCTATGAGTAAGGTTGTAGAGAAGATTCTTATCACTCGGTGGAAAATTTCACTAACTGACTGAGTTATAAAGCTAATTTTTACTTTACTATCCTAGGATAGAAATGAAACCCCTTCTGTTATTATCCTTCTTCTGGGGGGGGTCAGATCACCATTCTGCCAGGCTTCAAGGTGAAAAACCTAAAAGCAGGGTAGGACTTTTCTCTCCTGAAACCCCCAGATCAAGTCCATTACCAAGGCCTCTTGCTTCCCTTTTTGACGTGTGTCAAAATGATCCTTTCCTATTGAGGTTCACTGTCAAAATCTGACTTAAGTCAGATTGTTTCCAACAAATCAGTTTAAACTGCAGCTTCATAATGCTCCTCCCTCTCCAACCATAGTCTACTGAATTAAGTCAAAATCTCCTAGCTGGTTTCTGAAGACCCAAATACCTATTCAACTTTGGTTCTTGCTGCTCCAAATGTATAGTCAACCTAATGTACTTTGCTTTCCTATTACCTACACCCTGTGCCCGGCCTGACTGATTTGAACGCCTCTTCTTCCAGCTGCATAGCTAAAGCCTGCTCAACCCAAGTCCCACCTCTTTCATGAAGTCAGCTATGATTACTCCAGCCCTCATGAGCTCTCCCTTGCACTTAGAGCCAATGCTGTCAGTGACAGTTTAATGCTTGCTAAGAGTAGATACTACAATGGCTAAACATATACTGAGTGCTAAGTGCCAGGCATCATGTGAAATGCTATATACATATGAGTATGCAGTAATATTCTTCTTTTACAGATGAGAGAAACTGAACACAGAGAGGAAAAGTGATGTGTCAAAGGACACGTGTTCATGGTTGAATTGGAATTTGATCCAAAGGAGACTGGCTCCAGAGCCCAAGCGTATAAGCACCATATGGTATTCTGCCATGTCCACGTTTCCTCCATGTCTCTCTACGAGTTCTTACATGTATTATTTTTAAAATCTCCATGTGTTGTTTTAAAAATCTCCTTAAGTACGATGTAAATCCTTTGTGGCTAGAGACCAAGTTTTAGACTACACTTACATTTTTCCATAGTGACTTGCCTAAGGCTGGTTAAACAGCAACTGCTCAATAAATGCTCTAACTAGCTAAAGGGTCAACCTAGGCAGCAATTTATCCAACACCCTAGTGGCCAAAGAAATCCTCTTCTTTTACACAGACTTATTCAAACTAAACACAATGAATGACAATATGGTGGTATAACAAACTAATACTTTCTCCACTCTTTTAAGAGGCAGAGGGATAAAATCTTCCTTTCACATTCTAGGATAGTCTGAGGGCTCTCAAACTATTATTTTTTTTTGAGAGAGAGTCTCACTCTGTCTCTCCAGCTAGAGTATAGTAGTGGTATGAGACCTCACTATAGCGTCAAATTCCTGGGCTCAAGCAATCCTCCCAAATAGTCGGGACTATCGGTGTGTACCTAATTTTTATTTCTCTTGTAGAGATAGGGTCTCACTTTTTCTTAGGCTGGTCTTGCACTCTTGAGCTCAAGCAATCTTCCCACTTTAGCCTCGATTACAGGTGTGGGCCACTGCTCCTGGCCCCATACTTTCGGACAACCTGACTGAATGCTTTTGTGAAATTTTTAAGTGAAATCAGGACGACTTGCCAGGTTCATGATGTTAGTGGGGCCAACTCAATCTCTAAGTCATTATTCTAGTTAATGAAGTCCCACTATTCCTAGTAGCCAGGGAATCTGCTTTTCACTTTTGCCTCAAATACAAACAGCTCTTACTTGATTCAGTGAGTTCCTGTACTTCATACATTAGGATGATGGCAGTGGCATTTCGAATGCTCACATGAAGATCGTAGACACTTGTTCCCACCTGCATAACACATCAGTTGGTTGGGAAAGAGGGTACATGCGCGTGCTCTTTGGTGATAATGCAAAGAGGCTCCATCATGGGAAGGCTGAGCTGGGATTGAGTGGCCGCTTGGTGGAAGGGCCTGCGTGACATTTAGGAAAGTGGTTTCAGAGTAAGGGAGCCCTGGGCTTACATGTTGGATTTGCTGGGTGACTGTTTAAAACCTCTCTCAGCCTCGGTCTCCTTGTCTATAAATCAGAGATGATAACCTCCTGAGGGTGAGGTGAGAGTTATAATAAACATAAAGGGTTCAGCATTGCACCTGGTACCTGGTAATACCTAAATAAACACTAGCATTTATTTTACTTGGATAGAAATACAAAGGCACCAAGTTGCACTGGCAAAATAAGCCCAAAGCTCCAGGCATCAGCAATGCCAAAGCTATCCAACTTCAAGAGAGGAAAAAAGGACAAAGAAAACCCAAGACACTCATCAATCACTCACTGAGAATTTACTGAGTGTCCATTAAATCTGCAGCACAGCGCTCCTGGGAAAACCAAGTGTGGTCACTTCTGGCGCCAAGAGACAGTGCTCATGGGCGAACCCTAGAGAGCACTAAACTGTGGCATGGGCCTCAGGAAGAAGAGTGCTCAGAAGACAGAAGAAGAGAGGACATGAACAGGGAGAGGTGGCTGCGCTGAGATGACGCAGAGTGTCCCCGGGGCAAGGAGGGTGGGGTAGGGGCCAGGACGGGGCCGAGGGCGGAGGGGGAAAGTCACATCAGGGGCTTGCCCAGGCCAATTACATAGCCTTGTTTCAGAGAATATTCTCTCTGGCTGAAAAACTGGGCCAAGGAGAAGGTGAAACCAGTCAGAATAAAAGCAGCCAAATTCCTCCTACAAGAGAACACAAGTTGTACCCTAACAGCATTTTCAAGAAGTGGCTGTAGCTTCAACAATAGACACTTTTTCTAAACCAAAGAGCCACCCAGAGTCCTCTTTAATTACAAAGCCACAAACTCTGCAAATGATTATATGCAATATTTAATAATGTGCAGTGCTTCAACTTTAAAGTGACCCTGGAGGATAAGAGAAAAGAAATCACAAACTATGCCAATAACAGGAAGTCGTTTACATGAGGGGGAGGCGACAAGGCGGGACCAGGATCCTGTGAAGGAAGCAAAAGCTAAGCTGACCTGACCTGGAGCTTTGTGGTTATTCAAACAAGACAGTGATTTCAAACCCATGAAACTTGGCAAGATGAAACTCAGATTTTCCACACCAGGCCAAGGGAATGACTTTCAGATTTCCCAAATGCTTCTGAAGTAATACAGCTGTGTGCTTTTCAGGTACCCCTGGTGACACATTCTGTTGAGATTTCTACTTCAAGTTCGTGAGATTTTAGCCCCAAGGTTTTAAAAATTAAAATAAATGGAAAGTAAATGGTACAATGGATTGCAATTATATTCCATCTGAAATTTCAGCACACTGGTGGGCAGGGAGTCAGAGAAGGAAGGAGATGGGGAGCCAGGAGAGGTGCTGTCCACTAAGGATGTGGGTGGAGGAAGGAAGTTAGGCCAAGGAAGACAAGAACCAAGGACCAGCAGCTGGGCCTGAACATGTTTCAAAGATGAGGTGGATTAACTAGGCATGGACCTGAAGTCTGGCTGGGTTGACTCCACAGAAGGAACATTCAGATTGAGAGGAGCAAAGGTCTAGCGGTGGGTATTAAAAACATAACTCGGGACAACTGAGGACCCAGGTGCATAGAATCAGCTATCAGGGAGAAGGGGGATGAGATTGGAGTCTAGGCATTAACCCTGGGGTCTTGCCATCAGGGAAGGACAGGTGGGAAGATAAACTATGTGTGGAAGAGCTTTGACCCATGGAGGCTGTGACATTCCTCTTAAATAGCGATGGGGGTGCCAGAGGAAGGGAAGACACTCTGGGCTGCTTGCCCTTTCTGGTTACCCTCCTTGCGGAGGTGACCAATGACAACCCAGGACAATTCTCAGGGGCAACATAGAAGTAAAGAATAAAATTGATGAGCATCTCCTGAAATCATGGGTATTTGGTCCCTTAAGTCTCACAAAAGAAATTTGAGATTTGAAATTTGAAATTTCCTGAGGTGCAGACCAGGGTATGGGCCTTATGGAGGTGTGTGGTTTACACTGGAGAAAGGAGGAATCTCGTTTGCTATTCTAGAATATCAAGGCTCTGAATAACTCCAATTATCTTTCTAACTTTCCAAAGTTAGAAGCCAAAGAAGAAGCAATATTAGAGTAAAAATTCTGATCCACAGCCTCAATAGGGATAAATACCATGTCTGTGGCCTTCTGATCAAAACAAAAGATGAGAAAGCTGCATGTTATAACCACCTGCATGCTGCTGCCCCAGGGGTGAGGAGAACTCCCCAGTCAGAAATGGAGGTCTGGCTCAACACAGAAACGATTCCAAGAATCCAGCCACCCCTTGAAGGGGCAGTGGACCTGAGTCAGCTGGACTTGTCACCATGCAGCGTGCTAGCCCCAAGGACAAAACTGGGTTAGGGGATATTGCTTGGGAACAGTTGGTGGTCATGCTGGGGCTTGATTGGGAGTGCAGAAGAAATTGGAGGATAACAAAATATTCGGGAGACAAGCACCATTTTGAGGTTGCTTTTCCAAATTGCCCCCGACAATGTGGCACAATGCCAGTGCCACTGGGACCTCTACTGGGGACAGCAGAGGGGTGATACTGAGCAGACTGTCTGGCTGGAGGGAATAGAGGCTTCAAAACGTGGGGCAGTTTTCACACGCATTGGCTGTCCCTGATTATCCAGAGGATGCAAATGCAGGAGTCCTTTCTGCCAGCAAAGCAAGACAAGGAAGCCAAATGACATTTTGATGTTTGATGGCAATCTGCAGTTCCTATTTACACACTTTAAAATCACAGAGGGTGACCATCTGCTTCCTTCTTAACGATTACCAGGAAACGCGAAAGTGAAACGGGCAGGCCAGGCCGAGGACTCGCTCTTGACCATTCACATACAGCCACCTAACAGCATAAAGGAGATGTGACGGACAGCACAGATAAAGAACAGAGGTGTTCAAAGATGCTGGCTCGGGCGACATCATGCCCATCTATGCCCTCTGGGCAGAGTCAGAGAGTTGCCGGAGGGTGGAAGTGGAAAAAAATGAGTCAAATCTCCTTCCTCCAGTTTTAATCTTAACAGAAAGACTGGAGTACGAAAGGGTGATTTAAAGTCCCCTTTCCTTTAATTTTAATCTTTGGATTCCAACACATCCTCTCTAGGAGGAAAATGGATATGCTGTTCCATTCATCTCCATTTCCTTGCCAGTCTGACCTGCTCCGCCTGACTATTAATCTGGGCCCCCGAAGCTCCACTGTGGCTCGGCAGATAAACAAAGCAGTCCCTCCCAGAAATGCTGCGGGAGCTCGGAGCTTTAAGCAATAGAATACAAATGAAGGAGCTTTTCTGCCTAGTGACGGAAATGTACCAAACTTGGGATCTGGGAAGCTTGATTACAGGCAGAGTGGTTCGGGCTTCCCATTCAGCTCTGCTGGAAAGACGTGTCTGACCTCTCGGAGGGCAGGGCATTCTGCAGGGCAAGTCCCCAGGGCCTCTCCCCAGCCAGCCCTCAGGGTGATAAACTCCCAACATGGGCGGTGTGTGTGTGTGTGTCCTGGTCATTTCATGGTGGCACTAGAACAAATGCGTTTCCTGCTTGGTACTTAAAACAATGGCTTGCACTTGAAAGGGTTTGTTTTCTTTGTCAAAGGATGGTTTGCTTCTCTAGCACGGGAAGAATTAGATTAAATTCAATAATTAAAAGGGTTCTTTTTTTCCTTCCTTCCCTTATCATTTGCTGTTCAGGTCACAGCACACTGTGCAGGAATGGCAATACTGTTGTTGACAGAGAACGAGAAATTCATGTGCTGATGGGGGCAGAGGGAGGGCATCTCATGGTGAGATCAGCCTTGATCTGCCACCGGATTACAGGGGCCTCAGAAGCGGCTGATTAATAATTCTGCAGGAGCCCTTGAGCTGCAAAGCTGGTGCTCTGAGTCTAATAATCCCCAGTCTTTGTAATACAAAGAAAGGACAGGAATTCACAGTTCTGAATTGTGAAATTCAAAATTTAAAAAAGAAACAGGGATCCACTTCTTCCTGACTGTGTTTGTCAACCTAGCTGCCTGCTTGTTTGTGTTAAATGGCTACTGTGCTTTTTGAATCTAAAATCTGATTATATTTAATTAGTACAGGCATCTGGGATTTCTAATACACAAAGAGTTATTAAAGTAACAAATCTTTCTAAAATATGTTCTCTATGAAAGAATGTGTTAATTTATGCAGTAACTTTTTTTTA
The DNA here is from genome assembly GCA_963573935.1 of Arctocebus calabarensis. NCBI lineage: Eukaryota > Metazoa > Chordata > Mammalia > Primates > Lorisidae > Arctocebus > Arctocebus calabarensis. Next base: position 10,814 of record CAUYON010119637.1, read on the forward strand.
ACATGAAATAATTAACATGAAAACTGCAACAATTAGGAATTCTTCGTAGTCTAATTTATACGAGAATTTTCCTCCAGACAATAATCTATTCAATTTAAACCCTCAATACTGGGAACATATGAACAGCAACATTTTTCTTCTTCTACTTAATACATAAACCTAAATTCACAGCACTCATATACAAAGATCCAAATGTCCTTATTTCTACCTACATTCCGAAGATGCAGAGATTATCTCACCTTGACATTTGCTTCCTTAGCAACGATTCTGTCATTAATTTAGAACTTAAAAACAAATCAACCATCCAAGCAAAACCACAGAGCAAACCCCATGTCCCGTCCCTCAAGAAGACTCAAATCAGGAGAAAGGGCCACAGGGGATGATGTTCCAGATGGGAGGAGCTCTGGTGGGAAGGGGTCTGGAGAACCCAAAGTGGCACTTGTGTGTGTGTGTGCGCGCGCACACACACACACACACACACGAGACAAAAACACAGCAATCACCATCCACTGGGTCAATCACAATATTCCTATTACTACAACTACCAACTGCACCTATGGGCCCAGCATCTGCTTTGTGCTCAGTGCTTCATGGTGATTCCCAGGGAAGCCACACAATTCTGTGATATGTGTATAGGTAACTGTCATCCTTATCTTCAGGAATAAAGGAAATAATGGCTCAGAGACGGAACTTGTCCAAGGTCTCACACAGAATAGCAGCAATGCTAGGATTCACTCCAAGAGAATTTGACTTCATGGGTCCCTGCTCTTAACCAAGCCAGGTCCCGACACCTTTGGGAGGGAAAGAAGGGGATGTAGGAAGAAAAAAGGAATTCTGGCTATGTAAAAAGACACCAAGCAAAGAGCTGCTTGGAGGAGCTGGCAGGAGGGAAGAATGGCAACAATTTCTACTAGCCGCTTTCTCTAATCCTTGTGACTACAGTAAAGGTAACCAACAATCCTGTTTTGCAGATGAGAAAGCTGCGGCTCAGACAGGCCAGAGCTTATGCTCTGGGAATATAGCAGAGTCAGAATCTGAACATAAGACTTATCTAGTTCCAAAGCTGCTGTGGTTTCCATTAGCCCCAAGACCACCTTGCAGTGTGCAGTGAATACTGATGTAACAGTCTTTTCCGGAGGTTCCTGCAGTCTCAGTTCCCAGGGGGAGCAGTGCACATTGCTTAGAGAGCAGGAGGCATGTCTGGAAGAGGACGGTGATCATGGCCATTTCCATGGCTGTAAACAAATATTCATAAGTGTCTATTCTGTGCTCTGTGTCCACAGGGCCCTATGCTGGTCTTTAAGCCAATGCCACAGAGAAGCAGTAAGACTGGCATGCAGGTGTGTGGGACAAGTGCTGCAGCAGGGCTCACAGGCACATGTGTGCCCTTGTAAGTGCATGTGTAGAGAGTCCCTTGGATAAACAGACTGGCCTAGCCTATAAAATAGTAAAATAGACTTGGTGCCTGTGGCTCTGCGGCTAGGGTGCCAGCCACATACATAGGAGCTGGCAGGTTCGAATGTGGCCTGGGCCTCCCAAACAACAATGAAAATTGCAATAAAAAAAAAATAGCCGGGTGTTGCGGTGGGCACCTGTAGTCTCAGCTACTTGGGAGGCTGAGGCAAGAGAATAGCTTAAGCCTAGGAGTTTGAGGTTGCTGTGAGCTGTGACAGCACAGCACTCTACTGAGGGCAACATAGTGACACTCTGTCTCAAATAAATAAATACATAAAAATAAAATAGTAAAGTAGTATTTTTCTCCCCTTGAAAAACGGGTTCTTTTTTCTCTGATTACTAATAGACTTTCTCTTTAGAAAGTTTTTATGTAATAAAGACTTTTTTCAAGGAAAGTATATGATGACAAAAGCTGAGATTATAAAAGTGATTTTTAAATTTTGATTCTCAAAGAACTTTTATAGACATCCCATTCAATTCTCACACTAATTATATGAAGTGATTATTATCTCCATGGTTCAGATGATAAAATGAGGGTTAAGTAAGTTGAGTTATTTGTCTGGGGACACCAAGCTTACAAGGGGCAGTGGTATTTCAAACCCTGGCCCCCCCAACTTCCAACCCCAGGTCCCCAAGCTCACTGCCTCACTAGTAGCCTGGAGAAGTACAACATTGGTAACTGACACCGTGACTGTGTGATCTCTTATTTATTATTTATTTATTTATTTTTGAGATAGAGTCTCACTCTATTACCCAGGCTAGAGTGCTGTGGCATCAGCCTAGCTCACAGCTACCTTAAACTCCTGGGCTTAAGTGAACCTCCTGCCTCAGCCTCCTGAGTAGCTAGGACTACAGGTGACCTCCACACCTGGCTGACATTTCTATTTTTAGTAGAGATGGGGGGTCTCACTTTTGCTCAAGCTGGTCTCGAACTCCTGAGCTCAAGTGATCTTCCTGCCTTGGCCTCTCAGAGTACTAGGATTACAGGAGTCAGCCACCATGCCTATAGTCTCCCTTTAAAGGTATCTCTACCAACTCTGTTAGGCAGTAATGACAACTGCTAACCTGGGCTTGCTGGGGGACTGGCGAGTCCACCTGGGAATACGCCCCAGAGGTATGAAGGCATACGAGTAGCACTGCTGCTGATTTATAATGGCCCCCAATTGGAAATAACCCCAGAGGCTCATCAGTAGAATGGATAAACTGTGACAGTCTGTATAGTGAAATACTTCGCCGTGAAAAGGAAGTACTACTGTCACACGCAGCACCACAGATGACCCTCACAATGACGGGAAAGAAGCCAGATAAAAGTGTAATGCTATATGATTCATGTGTGTGAACTTCAAGTTCATTTACAGGCAAAACTAATCTATGGGGACTGAGGGAAACAGAGGCTCTCACCTCTGGAGGTGGTCACTGACTTGTAGTGGGAATGAGGGGGTTTTGTGGGGTACACCTTCATCTGTGGGGGGGTTTCAGGGCAACCCCTATGTAAAACTGAGTTGTATGGTACATACATTTGTTAATTTTACTGCATGCATCTTATGGCTCAATAAAAAATAAAGTATCCACAGAAAGAAGTTATTCTTACACATAAGCCAGGTATATCTGAATTTGTTAGGTTTAAAACAACCTTTGTCAGCACTGAGCTGCCTGAAGCTCATGAAGAAGAAACCAAGTCTATGGAGAATTCCCCCACTGCTTCTTGTCTGCCTGTGTGAGCCCAGAGGGGCTGTGAGTCTCAGAGAGCCAAGCTTGGTGATCTCCATTGTGCCAGTGACCCCAGGACACAGGTGTGGTTGGATATGTGAGGGCAACACAAGGGACAACAGATCCTGGTGGCCGGTGGGGAAGACTCTGGGCGGAAGGTGCTGTGCTGGGAAAGGCAGGTGGCCCTGGTGAGACCCTGGGAGGGCTGGGAGGCGTGGGACCGGGCAATGGGACCGGGTGAGGGCACTCGGACTGCCCTCCCTGGGCTTAGATGCACTACCACAACCACCTTGAGATCAACAAATCCAAAACCAAACTCATTCTCTTTCTCTGAAAATAAGACCTTCCCAACTCACTCACCTCTGTTGTTGGTAACTCCATTCTCATTACTCGTGCTTGACTACTTGACAATTTTTTTTTTCAGGGTAATGCAAGGGTAGAAATAACCAGGTCATAATATTTAAGTACGTTAGGTAGAGTCCCTCTTGTAGTGTCCTACACCTGAAAAGAATTCCCTTTGATTCCTCTCTCCCTTTCCCGAATAGTTATAATGCTACTATCTCTCATTTGTTTATTCCCCAAGACCTTAGCCTGGAATGAGATGGCACCGCTGCTGGGCACCTTGCTAAACACTCCCCATGCACTGTTTCATCGAATCTTTGTAAAAATACACAGAGCAGTTGGAAAGTATTTCTGTTTAACAGACAAGTAAACCAGTGCATGGAAACATTAAATAACATGCCCAAGGCCCCAGGCTGGTAGGCGGCAGAGTCCTGAGTGCTCCTCCTCAGACTTGCGACTATGCCTCTACAGTCGTAGGCTTCTTCCTACCAGCAGCTCCTCGCAAAGTCTCTTGCCTGGACAAGGTACTCATCATTGAGGTTGGGATTATTTAGACACCCTGCCTGAGCCTAATTTAGCAAAGAGCATAGGACTAAAGAACTATCTGTTATAACTAAGTGGGATGTACAGGAAATAGAGAACAAATAATCCCAAATAGTTTCCAGTTGCTTCCAGAATGCTGACAGCAGAGGCTCACTCTTGCAGGCTTTGGGCCTGGCCCTGACCTCCTCCTTGACCCAGGGCTTCTGCTCCAGTCAGCAGTAGACAGGCAAGGGGGTGTGGGTTAGAAAGCCCATAGGCAGGACTGTACAACACACTTCCAAATTCCAATCCTGCCTGTGCCCTGTGCAATGCCACCAGGGTGGTGACAGACATTTCCGAGCACCCTGAGATGGGAAACGCACAACTGTTTTGAAAACAACTGTTATGCACAGTCTTAAAATATCTGTGTTTGGCGCATGTTTCTGAACACTGCCCGCACTCCCCTAATCAAGATGCAGCACGGTTGTGGCCTGTGGGTAACATAAAACCCGACTTGCAAATATTATTAGGCACGTGGACCAGCTGTCTGGAGGAGCTGATTAATCCCCGGCAGAAATTTCCCATGCAGCACGCATGCCATCTGCAGAGGACACCAGCAGATACACACCAGGCTCTTTCTGACTCGTAAAGAGGCCAGGGCAAGGCAGACCCTCGGGAGGAATTTTATAAATAGCTAAGTTGTCCCAGCGCCAGAAAATGAAGGTCTGTTTAACTCCCTCACACATGCACTTTAGAAAGTGCCCCTTAAAAATGTTCCCATCAAATGAAGGGGGAAAGGGACTCATGACTAATCCTCTCCATTTTTATTTTCCGTTCTTTTAATCACTGCCGTGATGAGAGGCAGTCCACAGCACAGCACGAGAGCCTGGGTGCAGAAGGGCCGGCCCTATCTGGACTCAGATCCCGGCCTGCCAGTTTACAGCTCTGTGACTTTGTACACGTTACTTAGTTCCCTCGGAGTCTATTTCTAACCCTCCCGGATCCTCACGGTGCCCCTCTCGGGTCTGGCACTGGCAGGTAGTCTATAAGTGCCCCTGTCCCTTTTTCTCAGTATTTCTTTTATTCTCCCTGGATACCCTGGGCCCCCATGGGCTTTGTTTTCTTCTCCCAGGCCAGTATCCCAGGTCAGTTACTTCTTATTTATTGCCTTCCCATGTTTGTCATGAATCTGAAGAGGTTTGGAAAGGGAAGAAGAAAGAAAAGTTTTAAGAAGAAAGGTACAATGAGTGTGAGGTTGCCCCTCAGAGGAGGGTGATGGTGGAGGTACAGAAGCTGCTGGAAGGCCATCAGGATCTCTAGTGAGGAGGAAGCTTCCGGCCAGAGCTGAGGGTGGCAGCTTGGGCCCTGCTCCAGAGGGGCAGATTGATAGGAGGGAACCCCCACAGGCACCAATCACCCAGAGCCACAGCCTTGGGGGACTTCACTCCAGTGAACCAGGGATGAACTCCCCATTCAGCTTCCTGCCGGTATCCTCTGGCTCGGGGCCCTGCAAGCTTCTCATTTATCTATGGCTCACGGGTGTTACCCACAAAGTTCAGGGAAAGGGAAGAAATTCTACTCGTCTACAGAAGGGCACTTGCATGATTCCATTCCTGCCCTCTCCCAAATCACATATTCATGCCTCACCGCCCTCTGCCCACTCTCCTGAGTCTGAGGAGCTGGGTTCAGACACACTTGCCTCGCCTCAGGTGAACGCCCGCGTTCAGGGCCACGTCTCAGGTCCACTGGCACTCAGCTCCTTGTGGCTCACCTTGCCTCAATATCACGTCCACATTCCTCTCTGGACTGCCAGTGCCAATCAAAGCTGCGGTGTGCCTTTGATTAGCAACACGGCATGCCATCTGGCCCAGCACCGGGGTGTGTGCGTGATGCCCGGGCATGCTCGCCGGGCGGGCACTTGGTTCCAGGACAAGAACCGCCACGTGTTGGGGAAACTCAAATAGCTGAGCTGTCTGAACAGCATGTGGTTTAGCATTTAGACAGTATCAGTACCAGCCAGGGCCTGAGTTTAACATTTTCCCTCAACACTTGAAACTGCTGAGAATGTTTCCCTTCTGAGTCAAAGAAAAGGAGGGAAGAATTGGCATGAATCAACAGAAAGAGGAGGAGGAAGAAAGGGAGAACTCCAGAAATGGCCATTGTGACAGCACCACCCGTGCTCAGTCTTTCTCTCCTTGTTTGGGGTGACTAGGCTCTGTCTAAAGACAACAGTAAAACTGTTGAAACCGTCCCCGGTTACACGCACCGTGTTCCACACGAGGAGCCTGCATTCCATTGCAAACAGCATACCTAATTCCACACTGAACATCCAGGGAGACAGAAAATACCCCTGGAACTCCCTACCCGGTCTGGTGTTCATAGCACGTGAAAAGCTGCCCCCCTGAAGCAGGGCTGGCTTGGGGCGCGTTTTACCTAACGGCTAATTTCTGTGCATTCTCACAGGGAGTGGGGCGGAGGGGCTTTCTGAGGGCCTGCGCCGCTATCTCCCACGGTCTCTCTCCATGCGCTGTCCACCCTCCTTCTTCCTGCTCTGCACCCCTAAGGGATCACCACTGGCCTCCGGCTTCTGGCTGGGCTTGGCAGGAGATCTGGAAGGAAGTTGAAGGCGCAAATACCCAGATGACCTGCTGTCTCTCTCTGCAGATGAGGCCTTTTCCAACTTCCGGTGCCCCCCGCGGGGGGGGGGGGGGGGGCGCGCCCCCCCGCGCCCCCGCCGGGGGGGGGGGGGGGGGGGGGGGGGGGGGGGGCGGGGCGCCCCCCGGGGGGGGGGGGGGGGGGGTGGACGTGTAGGCGGTCCGGCCCCCCGGGGGGCGGTGGGGGGA
>CAUYON010119638.1:0-34058 GCA_963573935.1 Arctocebus calabarensis
TTGGATACTTTTTCTTCCATTCTTGAGATACTTTGCTAAGAAGAATATGTTCCAGCTCCATCCATGTAAACACAAAAGAGGTAAAGTCTCCATCTTTCTTTAAGGCTGCATAGTATTCCATGGTATACAAGTACCACAATTTATTAATCCATTTGTGGGTCGATGGGCATTTGGGCTTCTTCCATGACTTAGCAATTATGAATTGGGCAGCAATAAACATTCTGGTACAAATATCTTTATGATGATATGATTTTGGGTCTTCAGGATATATACCCAATAAAGGAATTATAGGATCAAATGGCAGATCTATTTTTAGATCTCTAAGTATTCTCCAAATATCTTTCCAAAAGGAATGTACTAGTTTGCATTCCCACAATAGTGTAGAAGTGTTCCCCTTTCTCCACATCCACGCCAACATCTCTGGTTTTGGGATTTTGTTATGTGGGGTAATCTTACTGGGGTTAGATGATATCTCAAAGTAGTTTTGATTTGCATTTCTCTGATCATTAAGTATGGTGAGCATTTCTTCATGTGTCTGTAGGCCATGTGCCTGCCGTCTTTAGAGAAGTTTCTCTTCAAGTCCTTTTCCCACCCTATCAGGGAACTTTTTGAAAAATTATTTCTTTAGACGTATCATGTTTCCTTCTTTTTTCACATTTCTCATGTCCTTTCATTGTTAGAGTCACATCAGTTTTAACAGTCACCTCTCCTAATTTTTTTGCATTTACTATTGCAGGAGAAACCTTTTTCCTGTAAATGTATCCATGTTATTTGGGTGGAACATTTTAATTTTGATTCTACATGTCTGTGGTATTATATTCTTCACATAATTTCTTCAGCATTATTAGTAATATTTGTCATTTCCTTGGTAGCTTAGGTTGCAACTATTAGTAGGGGCTGTTGCTTGATTTTTCTGGGGATGGGTTGTCAAGTAGGCCAGTCTTTAGGACCTGGTGATAGCAGTAGTATATTGAGCATGCCTGTTCTTTGTCCCACATGTGACATATGTGAGCACCAGTGTGATCACTCAATTTTATTTTTAGCCAGTAGTAGCAGTAGTGGACTGAGTACATGGGCAAGCCATTATGACCCTTAGCAGCATGTGTAGAATAGGTGACAATAGTAGTGATGGCATGAAAACGAACATGCTTCCAGGTGATAGTAATGTTAGTGCTGGGTGTGATGGGCTGGACAGGATAGTTCCCAGGACCCCAGGTGGCATGTACAAGTGGGTGTCAACAATGCTTGTGGTGGCAGTTTATCAGGCCCATCCTCTGGCAGCTAGAAAAAGTTCGCAGATGCCAATCGTGATGGAAAGGTCAAAGTGACTGCTGGATTGGATTTCAACACAGCATGCTTAGGCACCAGTGGCAGGTTTTCTGGGCCTGGTTTAGGTTTTTAGCTAGGGCACATACTTAGGGTGATCAATTGAGCAAGGAAATCTCTAGGCTCACAGGTGGTATGCTTGAGTACTGGGTATATGAAACCTCTTGCGGCAAGCCTTTTTCTTGGTCCCCTAATATATGCATGTACTTAGGCTGTTTTGGATGCCATGGGGCAAGGAGTGCTAGGACACAGCCTCTGACAAGAATTCTGAGGCTGTTACATGTATTTGACACTCCTGGTGTATGTGTACTTATGGGTACAATTGACAGGGTGAGACAATCCCTGGGCCTCTGGGAGGTATGCTCAGGCACTAGGGTGGTGGTAATGCGTTGGGTAGCTGTGGCCTTAGGCCTCCAGGTAGTCCCTATGGGCACAGGCTGTTGTAAGCAGGACAGGGAAATCCTTAAGCCTCAGGCAGTGTGGTTAGGTGGCAACTACAACAAAAGCAATAGGTAGAGATAACCTGTCCTCAGAGTGTGTGCAAGCATGCAGTGACCCTGCTGTTGGGGAGACAGACTTGGTACTCTCAGTAACCTCCTCAGACAGGGTTCTGGCTCTGGGGAGTATGTGCTTTCGCCCTGAGTAGCAGCAGTGTCAGTGTCAGTTGGCAGGGACGGCCTGTGGTCATTTCATGTGCACATGCTCAGAAGTCCAGCTGCTTTGGGGGAGTGATTGCTGTTGGTGAAAATGCTCCAGTCAGATAGATTTCATGGGTGTACATATTTTGGTTCTCTTTCTCTCTGGTGTGCTTTGCCACTTTTTCCCCAGTGTGCAGGCCACTCTGAGCTACATTGCCAGGGACACTGTTTTTCCACTGGGTCCAACTGTCATCTCACTGCTGCAGCTTTCTAAGTGGACGTAGGAGGATGTCTGTGGGGTTTCATGGATGTGGAGGGGAAGGGGGTCCTGTCTCAAGGCAGGATTCAGCCTGCTAGGAATTTGACTTTCAAAAAGGTGTTATCCTGTAGTTTCCTGAAACTTGGGGGGTGTGCATGGTACCTAGAGTGAGGTCCCTGTCTAGAACAGTGCCATTATACAGACTCCAGGGGGCGTTCTTGGCCGGACTCAGAGACCATGGCGGTTAGGTGACTCTCTCATAGGTAGGATTACAGTAGTCCTTGGTGATAATGTTGATCACTGTGGATCTCTCACTGATCTTTTTCCCTTGCTTAGAAATCTCTCTAGGCTTCCAGCTGATCTCAGTTTACTATGCACCTCACAGATGCCTCAGATGTTTCTTACCATTTCTCTGCTGAATTCTTTGTTCTCTCTTAGATTTTCTATTTAAAATGTGATTATCTACTCACTATCTTAGTTTTTTTCTCTTATTTTCCAACAGAGTCTCACTATGTTGCCCTTGGTAGAGTGCTGTGGTATCACAGCTCACAGCAACCTCCAACTCTTGGGCTTAAGCAATTCCTCTTGCCTCAGCCTCCCAAGTAGCTGGGATTACAGGAACCTACCAGGACACTCGGCTGTTTTTGTTGTAGTTGTCATTGCTGCTTAGCTGATCTGTGTTGGGTTTGAATCTGCCACTCTCGTTGTATGTGGCCATGGCCGGTGCCTTAACCACAGGCGCTGAGCCATATTTTAGTTATTCTTTATAGAGAAGTCAATTGTTCTTTGACTCTAGTCAGCTGTTTTGAAATACTCTGTGGTTTAATTTTGACGATTAATTTTTCTTCTCATTATGTGTTATATTTCTTGCTCTTTTGAATGGTAACTTTTTGATTTGTACCTGGGCATGGGAAGTTTTGCCTTTTAGGTGAGAGATATTTTCAGGTTCATTTTTCTATAGACTGAATGGTTGTGTGTCCCCCAAATTCATGTGTTGAAACCCTAATTCCCCCACGTGGCATTATATATAAATTGCATATTTGAGAGGTAAGTAAGTTGTGAGGATGGAGACCTCATGATGGGAACAGTGCCCTTTTAAGAAAAGACACAGAAAAACTTGTTTCCTTTCTTTTTCCACTAAGTGAGGAAACCATTAAGAGGGCCCTCATCACAACCTGGCACCCTGACCTCACACTTTCTAGTCTTTAGAACTATAAGTAATGATTGTTGTTTGATTTCTGTTATAGTCTCATGGAAACTCTTTTGTAATTCAGGATATGTGGGTTCTGTAATGTTATCAAATTATTATTGCATTTATTTTGAAATAAGGATTAAAAATTGCATTAAAATAGATCCTTGAATGTTATGCTTTGTGAAACTGAACTTTTTGTGTGCCACTTAAAAAAATGTTACCTATAAATCAGTATTCGGAAAAGTTTTTCATTTTTAACCTGTGAAGATTAAGGATTAAAGTATGAAATATCAAACAACAACAAAAATAAGGTACTTAACCTATGGTATGTTTGCTATAGCAGCTCAAACTGACAAAGACACCTACAAACATTTTTCAACTTTGTTCTGAATGCAGTTGTTACATCTAAAAGTCTTTTATTGTTTTTGAAATTAATTTTAATTTTTGTTTGTAACACTAAAGCCACCTTCTAGCAATGACTAATTTTGCCTCACTGCTGATACAAAATCCTACTGAATAATCTGTTTGTTTCCCTCTGATTTATAAGGGTTTCTACTTTCCCTAAGAGGAATATGAACTATTTTGAGCCCTATGTAAGTTTTGGTTATTTTCTCGAACCATTTTGAGCTATCCTTTCTTATGCCATCATTAATTTTCTTAATTGGATATAGATTAATAAGTGGGTGAATATTCAAGAAAGACTCTACTGACTTTAAGAGCTCCATCTCTGTGAAAATTATGTTTTTTGTCCAGTATTCTCCCTTGCCAATATTAGTTGTATAAGCCTTTCCAGAATCACAGCTCCATTTCCTTATGTTGGCAAGGTTTCCAGACTCCTCTTGTAGTCTCTAATCTCCTACCACAGTCTGGAAACTCTCCAGGAACTAAGGTGGGGATGAGCATAAGTCTTAAATTGTTAATTTCCTCATTATCAAAGATCACTAGCCTTTGTATCTTGATGTCCAATGCTTTACAAATTGCCATTTTACATATTTTATCTTTTTACATTTGTTTCATTTGTCTATGTTGTTCCACCTTGATGAAAAATAGAAGTCTTTGATTTTTAAAGATTAATATTCTCTGTTCTGGAGTAGGATCCACCCTTTACACCTCTGTAATAGCACTCATCAAAATGTATTATTAGACATGTTTTATTACAAGTTAGCTCTACCCTGGACAAAAATGTGTGAGGTAAAAGTAAGAGATCAGGTTTCATGTATTGCCAGCATCTATCACATTGTTTGAACCAGGGAGGGTAAGGTGAATAAATGAATTTATTAATTAATCCATGCATTTGTAAAAAAAACAAAAGGAATGAACAAAAGTATTCCAACTTAAACCATTTTGGAGATGTATATTAGGGTACAATAAATTTAAGGGGTGATGTTCTCTTGCTGGAGGTGATAACTTGTTGAGATGTAATGAGCTTTTCCATTGAGAAGGGTTTCCTCAACATCCACATATATCTTGCAGTAGGGCCTAGATTTGTGAAAGTGAAATAGTGAGTTTATCTACAGTATGCAAAGTGAAAGAGGTATAACAAAGAAAACTTGGGAACATAAAGGAGGTAGGGGGAAGGGAAGTATCCTTAAGAATCTCATATCATTTATAAATTCACCTGGAGACATGAACGATGTGGAATAATTTGGGTAGGAATAATTGATAGCAATCTAGGGTCTGATTTTTATTTGTTTTCTGTGAAAATTGCACTAGTTTACATTAAAATGAATATAAAATCGTGCAATACACATGGAACATTTGTTAGCTTATTGAGAAAAGAATTGTCATCCAATTCACATTGCATAATGAAGTATAATGTCCTGGCAAGATTAATGGTCCCTGTAGCAGCTAGGGGTGTCCTTTAGAAACAGATGGAAATATAGAAATTGGATCAGTTGGACTAACATAAGTGAAACGTATGTCACAAAACCCCTGTATTGCAGAGACTCTTACAGAGTACATACATATGTACTGCATATTCAATAATAATGATTATAACAACAATTATTGTAATTTTCATTATCATAATATAAATTAAATTAAGATAATCAGTGACCATTTGCTAAACCAATTCAGCTTATGCATTTGAATCATTTGTCTTCAAAGTATTTTCCTTAGAATATCATGCATGTCTTTCAACAGTGTGAAAATTATTCAATATTTCTGGGATTCCTTTACTGAAACTATTTTTAGAATTGTTTTTGTACATATAAGAAAAATAAGTACTATAAATTACATAGACTGTATATTACTTGACTCAATCATTCATATTGTTCCATAATCTTTAATTCATTTTTGTCTTTTCCAGTTCAAATCTACCCTTAATTGGTAACTGTTTGGTGCCTTTAGTATTCACAAAATAAATATTCTTTTTAAAAATGTTTTAAAGCAAAAAAGTTGAAATCTATAAATGCTCTACTTACTTTTTCCCCCTGTCCAGATCTCTCTCGTGGAATTTAGGAGTGAATATCTATTGTCTTTAGTACTTCAAAGGCCTATCACAAAGGAAACACAAAACAAGAATAAAACTCCAAGCTGTAGTACTTGTCTTTAAAATAAAAAAAATTATTTTAAATCTATTTTTAAGCAATCTGGTGCATATTTTGAAATTTATAACAGTGATTTAAATTGCCCTCATTGCAAACTGTGTACTAGTTTTTTCATAATGGTAAGTAACTCAGTCTGTAGGCTAGCAATAGAGTCTGTTTTCCTGTTTTCTATGAATGCCAACTAAGCAAAAAGATATAATTAACTTTTAAATATCAAATTTGTAATTCCTCAAATATAAAATATTATCAAATGATCAGATATCTTCTGAAAACTCCTCACTTTGAAGATTTATGATATGGGCAGAATAAACACAGTTATCTTATGAATTCACATACTTATTTTCTGATTGATATGCATACCTTGCTGAGCATAATTGAGATTTTAGGCTAATAGGCATCTAAGGTGACACATTTGAAAGATGAGGGAGAGTATGTGTGTTCTATGAAGATTTTATTTTTAGTTACAGGGATTTTTTTCTTATGATATTTAGAAAATATCACATTATTTTATATTTGAAGATTGTGGTCTTTAAAAATATATTTTAATTAAAAATAAGTGTTTTCTTTAAAGTTGATATCTGTTTTAAAGGACTACATGATACTTAAGAATTATGAGACTATTAAACAAATTTACTACACATTGAATAAACTCAAGAAAATATTCAAAATAAACTGTCTGATTTTAGGGGGCTTACAGGAGAGTTGGGTCCATAGGCCTAGATGAAAGATTTAGTGGTATTTCTGAGAGATTTTATGCCTGAAATGTAAGTGTGAAAAACTACAATCAGAGATTCTACACAAATAATTAAGGATTCTTACCAAACACTTTAATACATATCCTCTAACCAACATTGATTTTAAAAATTGATATAAAAAAGTCAACTTTCTCTTTGGAGGGAGCTCATACCATGTTCCTTTTAAATATGTTTATTATATAACATGCTACCTTTTAATAAGGCACATTTTAACTTATGCAATTATTAGTATGGTTATGGAAACTAACTTTGAAAAAGTGCAAAATGTGAAAATAAGGATAATATAGGGTGCCGTTAGACAACCAAGGACATAACTTCTATAATATCATCTCTTCTGCCTCAGTGTTTATAATGTGGACAAGCATTGAATCATGCTTTTCTTTTTTCAGTTTGAATAGGTCCTTCATAATAATACTGAAAAAGAATTTTGAAAATTATTATATTCTTAGGAAATTCATAATTATTATGGTTTAGCATCACTTGAATCACATAATTTGCTTACATTTTATTCACATTTTAAGGTAAATGTTAATAATTCATACTGTTTACCCCTACACAATCATAATTAATTTGGGATAAAATCCTACAGCACATATATTTTTTCAATAATGAAGTTTTATAGTCCAAGAAGCAAACTGTTGTAAACTGGAAACTATACTCCAAACAATGATCTACACTATTCACTCTAAAAAAATAGGTATCTTTCACTCAGACTTGCTTGCAAAGGCATTAACAGCTCAAGATCCAGATTTTGAATTACTTCAAAGGAGAATTGTAAGGTCAGGAAAAAAATGCATTCTACAAATCAGAAATTTCCCCATAGAAAATTTTAAGTAATTTCAAAAAGGGTTTTGAGTTTTAGGATTCCTGAGGAGTATTTTGATTGTATAGTAGCTTAAATTATGATTTGAAGGGATTTATAAGTATTGGTAAAGGATGTTATGTATGCTGGATACATTAGTTGTTTTATTCCAAGTGGGAGTTCATTCACATATAATGGGAAATTAAAATCTATGTGCAATTGATTAAAGTGGTGGGCAGTTACATACAGGAAATTATGTTCGCAACCCTTGAAATCAATAGAATACAATAAGGAGGAAGAAAATAAATGAAAGCCATGACAAAAAGAATGCCCAGAAGGAGTTCCTTGTCTATTTTTGTTTTTGTTTTTTTTGCTTTTCCTCTTTTCTTTTTAATTCTTATTTTTTGTTTTTGAAAGAGAGAAGGACTGTCACTCTGCCCTTTGTTGTAAGGGATGATAGGAGATACATAGAGAATACAGAATGATACCTATACTGAAGAATTCTGGTACTTGGCATGATTGATCCCCAAATCAACCCAGGGTGTGTGGTTTAAAACAAGATTATACATATCTTTTGTCTTAACTTTATTCTAGAAAAGATGTTTAGAGAAATCTAGTAGAATACCTTATGTCATTTCTAAAAAAAGTTAACATAACTAATTTTACAAATACATTTATATCTGTAAAACAATTATGATTTGGCCTTTCCCTTTCTTAGTAAAGACTTCCAACATTGACTTAAATAAGGCCAACAATGGGTAATAGGAAAATAGGGAAATAGATCCAGCAAAATATTTTGGTAATCTCTTATTACAGAAAAAACCACCCCCAAATTAGCTGTTTAAAATAATACATATATAAGATATTATGTCTATATAAAAAGAATTGTGTAGGGGTAAAACTGTAAGAGATGTTAAATATATATAATATATATTTAGTATATATTTCATAGATATTTTTATAAATGTAAATTTAAATTTACAGATAAATTTATGGTAAAACTGTAAGAGATGTTAAATATATATTAAATACTATATATTAATATATATTATAAATATATAGATAAATTTATACTAAAACTGTAAGAAATGTTAAATATATATTAAATAATATATTATTTATATAAATTATAAATTTTATATTATATAAATATATAATTTATAAATTATAAATTGAATATAATTTAAATATATATTAAATAATAATATATATTTAATATATAACATCTCTTAAAGTTTTACCATAAATTTAATATATATATTATTTTAATATTTTATATATAAAAATGTATATATTTATATATCATTTATATTTATTAGATATTACAGTGTATATATTTTTATTTATTATACAATTATATATATTTATAAATATATAGTTAATATATATTTAACATCTCTTACAGTTTTACCCTGACATAATAATATATTTATTATTTTATATATTCTATATATATATATTTAACATCTCTTACACTTATGTGAGTCAACTAGGGTTAGTTGGATGATTCTGCCTAGAGTAACTTAGAAGTTGTTTTTAGTAGTGGTTGGATGAAACTTCTTCTAAGTTGATGGGAAGAAGACTTTATGGAAAACTCTACTCTGGGAAGATATCTCCTTAGAGATTTGTCAAAATCCAACAACTACTTGAGAAAAAAAATCCATATAAACTGGATAAGAAATATAGGAAGCCTTGGAATTTGAGCTAATGACTATAATTCTAATCCCATGGTTCTGAAAATACCAGAAAATACCCAGCCCTGTATACAAAAGGTACGTCCATGCCTCCATAGACCCAAGCTCCATGTGATGGTCCAACCCCCTGGTCTTGTGTGCTGCCTGTCAGGCCATTCTCCCCATTCTGCATGCTTCCCAGCAGGTGATGCCCTCATAGACCCACATACAATGCAGCAGGCCTTTCTCTTGGTTTTGTGCAATGGCTGGTAGTCCACACCCTAGCAGCATTGCATGATGTCATGCTAGTGGAATAACTATGCTCCATGGACCCCTAGCTACAAGCTGACCTCTGACATGTACCATCCTTACACATAGACCTGGATGGAACAAATGCCTGCCATCCATACACCTATAGTCACCACCTCACCAAAAAACCACTGCCACTACTGTGGAAAGATCCAGGCAGAGCAATTTCCTATAATGTCTGCCTCAGTGGAGAGTGACTCACCTAATTCCCTGCAAGAGTTTCCAACAGTTGCCTAGGAACCAGTGTACCACTACCTATGAAGATCCTTCAGCACAAGCCCAGATCCCATGACCAACCTAGGCACAGGCCAAGATCCTGTGATGTGTCCAAGCACCCACCAAGGTCCCAGGACCTCCTTAATGCTTGCCAAGTTTATTCCAACTCTGTTTTTGGAAGAGAGAGCTCCCTGAATGAATTTCCAAAAGTGTCCTGAATCCAATACACCAATCAGAATGAATATCAGAATGAGCATCAGTTAAGACTATGACAACCATGAAGGATCAAGGTGATCCAGGAGAACAGCTGTCTTATAGGTTCTTAGTGCATCTGGCATTCTCTTGCCAAGTCAGTCCTCTTGAATAGAGACAGAATTATTATTTAGGGACCTCTCCTTCTCAAAGATTAAGAGAGTTCCCAGCAAAGGAGAAAGGGTGCATCACAAATCTATCAGCCCTGAGCTGAGAGAAAAGTTTTCATATCAGAAGAAACTACCAAAAAATTTTTGCTGTCCAGGAAAATCAAGCTCGTTTAACATCCCAAAAGAATCATAACAGATGCACAGAAAAGGACCTTAATCAAAATAAATTTCTGAAATGTCAGAAATAGAATTTTAGAATATGGATGGCAAACAAAATGATTGGAATTAAAAGGAAAATTGAAAACACACACACAAAAAACTAACAAAATGTTTCAAGACATGAGAGAGAAAAAAGTCTCTCTAAAGAGATATACATAAAAAATAATATAATGGAACTTGAAGGAATTAAAGATTCATTTAGGGAATTGCAAAATGTAGCAGAAACTCAACAGCTAGACCTAGCAAAAGAAAGAATTTCAGAGCTTGAAGACAAGATTTTCAAGCTATTCTAGTCAGTCAGAGATGCAAAAAAAAAAAAAAAAAAAAAAAGAATAAAGAAGAATGAGCAATCACTCATATATACCCAAAACTCCAATACCCAGTGAAATAGACCAATAACAAAGGTGTCCTGGAGGGAGAAGAAGAAAAGCAAAAACCAGGGAAAACCTGTTGGAGGCAATTATCAAGGAGAACTTCATCATAATCACCCAAGATTCCAATATCCAGATACAAGATGGTCATTGAATACTGAGCAGATTTATAGCAAATAGGACATAGTCATTAATATGACAATGCCAAAATGAGGGAGAAAATTGCATGCTTCAAGATGTAACCAACAACCAACCTACAAAAGAAAATTCATTGGGCTTCCAGCAGATTTCTTGCTAGAGATTTTAAAAGCCAGAAGAAAATGGGCTCCATTTTTAATATATATACATAAACAGAACAACATCCAGTCAAGAATATTGTAAAAGTAAGTTTCATAAATGATAGAGAAATAATTCCCTATAAAAGCAAACACTGAGGGAATTTGTCACTAGACCTGACCTACAAGAAATGCTCAAAAGTGCATTATTCATACAATAGTAGTATTTACATACCAGCAAAAACATTAAAAAGTTATAGGTCAGAGTTCTTATAAAGCAGTAGCACAAGAGGGAAAGCAAAATGATGAGGTATCATCCAACATGGTGAACAAAACATCATTCCACATAATCAATACTAACACTCAACACGCAATGTCTGAATGCCCCACTTAAAATGCATATATTGGCTGAAGGGATGAAAAGACACAACCCAAACATTTGCTGTCTACATGAAACACATAGGAACCCCAAGGACTCACACGGACTCAGGCTAAACAATGGAAAAAGTATATATCACACAAATATAAACTAAAAGAAAGAAGGTGTAGTCATTCTCATATCAGATAAAATAAACTTTAAACCAAGAATGGTAGGCCAGGCACTGTGGCTCACACCTGTAACCCCAGAACTTTGGAGCCTGAAGTGAGTGGATTGCCTGACCTCACAGGTGCGAGAATAGCCTGAGCCAAAGTGAGACCTTGTCTCTAAAAATAGCCAGGCATTATGGCAGGCACCTGTAGTCCCAGGTACTTGGGAGTCTGAGTCAAGAGAAAGGCTTAAACCTAGGAGTTTGAGGTTGCTGTAAGCTGTAATGTCACAGCACTCTACTCAGTATGACAAAGTGAGACTCTGTCTCAACAAAAATGATAATAAAAGATAAATATGTATATTATATAGTGCAACAGGGAGCAATTCACCAATAAGAAATAAAAGCTCTAAAATGCATGCATCTAATACAGGAACTCCTAGTTTTTTTACAGCAAATTCTTCTAAAGCTAAGCAAAGAAATAAGGAGTATCATCCTAATTGCCAGGGATGTCAACACTCCACTGACAGAAGTGAACAGATCATCACAGCAGAAAATGAATAAAGAAAACACTAGACTTAAACCAGACTCTGGAACAATTGGACTTGGAAGACATTTACAGAACATTTTATCCAAAAAACTACTTAACGCAGGCAGTCCCTGAGTCACAAACATTCAACTTATGTACAACTCATATTTACAAATGGAGGCTATTACAGAAAGTCCCTGAGTTACAAACATTGAACTGATTTACGAATTACACTTACAATTGGAGGCTACAGGTAATAGGTAATTGCACCTGTTCACAGTATATATACAAATTCAATTTAAGAATAAACCTATAGAACCTATCTCATTTAACCTGCAGACTATGTGTATACAATTTCCATCAGCAAGTGGGACATTTTCCAAGATTGATTACATCTTAGGCCACAAAAAAAATCTCAGCAAATGCATACTATATCAAAATCATATATAATCTCATATCACAATGAAATAAACCTAGAAGTAAATTCCAAGAGAAACACTCAAATCTATACAAAGTCATAGAAATTAAATAACTTGCCACTGAATGATTGTTGTGTCAATGACAAAATTAAGATGGAAGTCAAAAGATTCCTCAAACTGGATGAAATCTTAAGATTTCAAAATGTATGGGATACAGAAACCAACCCTAAAGAGAAAGTTTATAGCTTTAAATGCCTACATAAAAAGATTGCAAATTAACAAGCTAATGTTACATCTCAAGACACTAATAAAAGAACAAACTCAAACCAAAGCCAGTTGAGGAAAGAGAAAATTGACCAGAACTTAACTAAACACAAATGAATCGAACCTACATGTTAGTACAAAGGATCAAAAAAACAAAAAGTTGGTTCTTTGAAAAGATAAACAAAGTTAATTCTTCACTAACTAGATTAACAAGAAATAGAAAAGATTCAAATAACCTCAGTACAAAGATCACTATGAAAGTTTTGAGGCAGACAGTGTTTTGATCATTATGTTACTACCAAGAAATAGAGTCAACAGCAGAATTCTTTCTGATTCACCCCTGCAAGTTTTAACTTGCTTGACTTATTGGTATTGCTGGGAGATTGTCATTCATTCCCATCCATATGGCATTCAAATTGATGTTAGCTATGGAGCTTGGAAGAGAGCACTTTTGCACAATGATTTTCTATGATTTTAAAAGTGGGTTAAACGTGTCTCAAACCTTGAGCATTTGCAACAGTCTTTGGGGGTTGGGGGAACCTTACTCCTTCCCACATGACAATGTTTTGGTGTTTGCAAGAATTTAGAAGAGTCTGAACTTTACTGAAAGATAAGGAAAGGAGTGGGCATCTGGTGACCACAGTGAGTTAGGAAAACATTACTACTGTGGAAAAAAAATGATTCATGAGAGCAATCAAGTGGCATTTAAGATACTGAAGTGGCACTATCAATCAAATTGCCATCAGTGTCCAAAATCTTGCATAATTATCTTTGCATCAGGCAAGTTTCATCCCAATAGGTGCTTCATACTTTGACAGACAGTGTTTTTATCATTATGTTACTGTTGACTTTGACAGATGAGCAAAAGCACATTCATGTTAAATGATGTAAAGAAATGCTGGTTAAAGGCCAGTCTAGATGTGTTTCTGACATTATGACTGGTGATGAAACCTGCATTTACCATCTGAAAAAAGGTGTTCATCCAAAATTTATAAAGAACTGAAACAAATCAGAAAATAAAACAACCTACCCCATCAAAAAGTGGGAAAAGATCACATACACAAGGTTTTCAAAACAAGATAGGCAAATGGCCAACATAATACTGAAAAGATGCTCAGTATCTCTCATCATCAGGAAATGCAAATTAAAATTGTAGAAAAATACCCTTATTCCTATAAGAATGTCATTAAAAAGTCAAAAAGGAATGGATGCTGATGAGGATGAAAAAAGTAAAGAACATTTATGTACTTTTGGTGGGACTGAAATAGTACAACCCCTATGGAAAATAGTATGGAGATTATGCAAATAAATAAATGTGGTCCTACTATTTGATACAGTAATCCCACTGCTAGTTATCTACCCACAGAAAATGAAATAATTTTATTGAAAGGATCTTTGAATCCCATTCCCCCTGAATGCCCATCAATTCACAAGTAGATAAAGAAAATATGGTGTATATATATATATATATATATCCCATGGAGTACTACTCATCCACAAAAAAGCATTGAAATAATGTCATTTGCAGCAACTTGGATGAAACTGGAGACCATTATCCTAAGTGCAGAATCTCAGGAATGGAAAAACAAACAAGATATGTTTTCACTAATAACTGGGAGCTAAACAGTAGGTACAAACAGGCACAAAGGGATATTAAAGATTTGAAAACCAGAAAAGGGGGAGGGTAGGAGAGGATGTGGGATAAAAACGTTCTTATTGTGTACCTTGGACATGATTCTGGTGACTAGAACATCACAATTCCTGACTTGAGCATTATTCAAAGTTTTTGTGTAACAAAAGCACTTGTACCCCCTTAATTAATTGTTTTACATATAAAAAATAGAAAAAGAAAATAGATATTTAAACCAAATCTTATGCACCAATGTTCATGGGAGCATATTCACAAGAGCCAAAAATTGTAAACAACCCAAATGCTAAACAACTGATTAATGGATGAACAAAATCTAGCATATCCATATAATTTAATAAAACATTCAGTTATATGAATATTTTATACCTTTTATATGTAATTTTCACAATAGGTAAATTATACAGACAAAAAGTACATAAGTGGCTCTTTTCCTTCCCCCGAGTGTCTCGTGTCTCTCTCTCCCTCCCTCCCTTCTCTCCCTTCTCTCTTTCTCTTCTCTTCCCCTGTTTTTCTCTCTCTCTCTCTCCTTTCCCTTAATACTGCTCTGCAACTTCCCTGCTAATAAAGAACTTTCGTGCAAAAAAAAAAAAGTACATTAATGGTTTCCTAATGTTTAGAGTGGAGTGAAGAATGGGTAATACCCACTAATAAGGATGAGATTTCTTTGGGGGTGATGAATATTTTCTAAAAGTATATTGAGGTGATTGTTGCACAATTCTGTGGCTATTCTAAAGAATGAATTGTATACTTTGAATTAAGTGTTTTATGGTTTATGAATTATATTTTATTTTTAATGTGAAAACAGAAGAGGAAATACCATATAAGATAATGTTCCTGGGTCTTTGTCTCTAGTATTGGACTTAGCATGGTTCTCATTCCCTGGCTTCTGGTGCCTGAGCTGTGCCTCTGTTCCCTCTGGCTGCTGACTGCTGACTGCTTTTCTTAGCTGACTCAGTGGTTCTTCACAATTGGCTCAGCAGATCTGTTTTTAAACCCAAGAAGATAATGACATTCCTGCACTGCTTCCAGGAAAGACCTGGGCTTCTGAGTGCCAAAAAAGAGGTAGATGAGCATCATATTACAAGTGAATTGTAAAACTGTATTAGATGCTGGAACTTGATGTATTTCTTTTTTCATCGGGCTGCTCTTTCCCCTCCCATTTCTAATCCATGTCCAAACCAAAAGGGAGCTGGGTGGTTGAATAATCCATTTATCAGTTTGAAACTAATGAAGGAAGAGAAAGAAAAAAAAAGTATTTGCGGGTACTGGAGACATATGAAGCTACACGAAGCTAGTTTTCCTAGTTGTTTCACCTATATGGCTGAGCTAGCTAATGCATTCTGTTGGCTGGAAACTCAGATGTGGTGTTAAAGTTTAACTTTATGAAGTAGCAACAAAAATAATTTTGTGGTTGGGGGTCACCACAAGATGAGGAACTGTATTAAAGGGTCATGGCATTAGGAAGGTTGAGAACCACTGTGTTAAATGGAACATCTATACCTGGCCTCTGTATTTAGTTTGAGCTTCTCACGACATGAAGACATACTACAAATCTATCTACATATTTATCTTCTCTCAGTGAGGTATACTTTTGGTATTATTATTATTGGTATTATTATTTATAATTATTATTATTTGGTATTATTATTTACTTTTGGTATTATTCTATTGATCTCAGTCTCAAACTCTTTCTCTTGCCACTCTCCCATTCCCTGTCTTTCTCATCACCATATAAGCAAACTCTGGATCAAAAAAATCCAACATTTTAAAAGTTGTCTCATCAATCTTCTGATCTTGACTTTTGTTCAATATACATCTTACAAATTAGTATTATGTTTTGATCTAAGGATAACATAATTTTTAGTAACATCTCTGAAGTCTGATCACTTACAACTTCACCACTAACCAACATTGTGTACCTTTTGGCCAATATCAACTTTTAATTTTCTCATCTGTAAAATGGAAATAACAAATAGTATTTAACTCATTGCTTCTCTGTGAGTATTAATTATTTAGCACATGTATTTCCTGAAACTTTGTAAGTGAACAATTATACTAGTTTTTATTTAGTTTATAATGTTAATTAATGCTGAAAAGAATTTTTTATTATAACAAATTCTTAGCCTGTTCTTCTCCTTTCCCCTGAATTTTACTTCCCAGAGCAATCATTTATATTTTCACTAAATGTTTCTTCAAGTAGTTGCCTATCTATTGTTAAAAGGAAAAAAGGTATACTATATTTGATTCATTATTGTTCATATTCTTGGCTTCTTATTTCTGTCACCTCCATTTAATTGTATGACCTTCAAAGTTCAATCCGATAGATTCATTATTTTTTATTGTGTAATTATTTTTTCTGTTGGGCCAAGTTGTTTGCTATAAGTTTATTTCCTTCTACCAAAAATTTAGTTTCTATTTAAATTAATATTAGCTTTATTTTTAAAATGTGTTTGATTTTCTTGAAATATCCAGATAAATCTTATACCACCAGCCAAAATCTTAGAATATCATAAATACATAAATAGTTTCTTGATAGGATTTTTCATTGAATTTAGCCTGCCAAATAACTTATCAATTCCATTCTTTTCCTAGGTATGTACTTAAAGGCTTAGTTTTTTAAATTTTGATTTTGTGGTGTTATATAGCATTGTCTTTGATAGTTTTTCTTTATCCTATTTGGCATCTACATTTACATGTGTTTAATGAATGTTTTATGTAATTTAATAGTTATCTTGATGACTGCAGACATGTAAGGCCATTTTGTAGTATTTAGAAACAGCAGACTCATGATGGTTCTCCCAAATGGTGTTTACTCTTTAAGAAGAATGATCTGTATGAAACTACTATCAAACCAGGAAGATTGCATATATACTTTGTTTTCAGGATTGCTGGTAACCTGCCCATATTTCCTTCAACCCTGCCCCCTTATAACTCCTAACTCATTCACATTGACCTTAATGAGAGTACCTTTAGTAGTAACACCCAAATTGGTCTACGATAGGGATGACAAGCAAAAATTGCTTTCAGTTCAAGATGTGTTATATGGCCCTTCTTGAAATTTAAGGGCATTGAGCTAAAGAATCTTTCAAGTTTAGGTGGTTTGCTCCTACAGCCATGTCCAACAAAGAAGTAACCATCTTCTTCCATGCCACCTTCTTTCTCTTTCTTGTTCAAATAACATTTAATACCTCTATTTTTCCCTTGGTTCAAACTTTGAGAACAGGAAGTTCATTCACGTTTTCCCACATTGTCTTTTCATTTTTGTTTAATCTTGTTAGAAAGTACATTAGCTCTAGACTATCCTATTCTGTTCAGCAGACAGGCAGATACTGCTCCCTGTTGAGTCTTTTCTTTCTTTTTTTTGTGTGTGTGTTTTCCTTTCTTTTTTAATTAAGTCATATATACATAGATCATGAATACATTTATACTTTGTGGGATTCAATGTTTTGATTATTTATACAAATTAGAGTGCTTGCATCCTACTAATTAGCATAGTTTTCACCTCATTCACAGTATTAAGACATTTGTGTTCAATACTTGATAGATTTGACTTGTACCCTTGCAATATGCTCCATAGGTGTGGTCCCACCATTAACCTTCCCTCTATCGAAGCGCCCCTCCCTTTTCATCCCCCTTCCCTTCCCTTCTTCATCCTAGGCTATAGTTGTGATTCATCTCTCATATGAAAGTGTGATTGATTATAAATTGGTTTTATAGTAGTACTGAGTGCATTGGATATTTTTTTTATATTCCTGAGATACTTTACTAAGAAGAATATTTTCCAGTTCCATCCATATAAACATGGTGATCCCATTTCATTGTGAGCAAGAGACATGAACAGAAGCTTCTCTGAAGACAACAGGTGCATGGTCTACAGACACATAAAAAAAGGCACGTCATCTTTAATCATCAGAGAAATGCAAACCAAAACCACTTTGAGATATCATCTAACTCCAGTAAGAGTAGCCCACATCACAAAATCCCCAAACTACAGATGTTGGCATGGTCATGGAGAAGAGGGAACACTTCTGCACTGTTGGTGAGAATGCAAACTAGTAGGTTTCTTTTGGAAAGAAGCTTAGAGAACACTCAGGGATCTAAATGTAGACCTGCCGTTTGACCCTGCAATTCCTCTACTAGGTATACATCCAAAAGACCAAAAATCAATTGGCAACACAGATATATGCACCAGATTGTTCATTGCAACTTGATTCATAATTGCCAAGTCTTGGAAGAAGCCCAAGTGCCCATCAACCCATGAATGGATCAATAAATTGTATATATATATATATATATATGTATAAATTGTATATACCATGGAATACTATGCAGCATTATAAAAAGATGGAGACTTTACCTGGTTAGTCTTTTCATCACTTTTTTCTTTGGTGTTTCTCTTTGTGCCCATCTTGATATTCTTCTTTTCATTTGTAGTTTCTCAGCACAGGACTGTTTATGGTAGAGCTTAGTGTTCAGACCAATCATCTTTGCTTTCTTTGATCATCCATGAGCCTTTTGACTTTCCATCATTCTCTTTTTTTCTCATGGTACACCAACAATATCCACAGTGTTTATGGCATAGTTCAATATATTCATTTTGGGCATGGTGAGGGCTGGCGCAGCCTACAGGGTATAAAGAAACTCTCAGTTTGTCAGTCTCAGAAACCCATAAGCCAACTCCATCTATAGGGTGACAAGAAAGCTACATATGGTTTTAAATCAGAAATTATTATTATTTGGGGCCAATTAGTGATCTATTTTCCCAATAATTTCTGTTAACCAGTTCATTTCTTCACCAATTTATTTCTAGCTTCACTTTTGTCATAAATCAGCTCACCTGAACTGTATGGGTCTTTTTTTTTTTTAAGATTTCCTTTTAAATTTTATATTTTAAATACTTATATATTCGTAGGATATTGCAAAATAATACTGAGTCCTTTTAATTCTTTGCTTACATTTCCCTCTGAACTTACTTGCTGTATTAGCCTTTTGCCTGTCTCTATACCTATATCATAATCTATATTCTTTAAGTTAAATAATAGAGTCTTCATAGATTCTGTTGCTTTTGTGAATGGTACCATATTTGTTATTAGATTTTGTTTTACTAGCATAAAGCGTTGTTAATTTTTTGAACTGATTAAATATTTAGTAAAAGCTTCAATGAGCTCTCTTATTAGATCTAATACCTTGTCTGTGCCTTCCTTTTATATACATATATATATGGATAGATAATCATAGCATGTGCAAAACTCACAGATTCTCCCAGTTTGATCTTTAGGTTTCTCTCTCTCCCGTTTTTATCTTATAGCAAAAATTAGGAATGCAATTACTGTGTTAAAGAATAATGACATTGTAAATCATTTTGCCTTGTTCCTGATTTTGAAAAGAGTATACCTGAAGTTTGTGCATTAAGCGTCATGATCACTCTAAATTTTTGGTACATAGCTACTTAAAAATTCAGCACATTCTCATTGATTCACATTGCAATAAGAATTTAGTAAGATAGTTTTGATATTTCTCCTTTAACATGTGATATGCTGAATTATGTTTATAGAGTTCCTGATGTCAAAATTATATAGATATTCCTGATAAAAGCAAAAAATTATACTTTAAAATGTGCATCCTAAATATTATCATTGAATATATGATTTCTATATTTATGGGTAAAGTAAGCCTATAATTTTCTTTTACTATCCGTCAAGTACTTTGGAACTAAGGTTGTATAGTAGCCATATAAAATAAATTATCAGATTTCCTTTGTCAAATTGTAACTTATTTCTTCCCCTTATTTATTTGTTTACATGCTATATTTCTGGTTTCATTTTTGCTCACATTCTTCCTTCATTGTACAGATAAAATATCTTGTGCTGTGAAGGTGTAAATAACCCATTTTTATTGTTCAAATATTTATAACTAAAATATAAAGAAGCTATTCACACACATATTTACGTTTTCCTAAGAATTTTACTGTAGCATATTTGCCTCCAAGTAAAACAAGAATTTTATCATTCTCACAAATATTTATGGTACCCACCTGTACCCATTAATGTACTCCTTTAATTGAGCCCCATGTAAGGACCCAAACATAAAAATTTTAGAACATAGATTTTTTAACTTACACATAATAACTGTAGATATTTATGGGGTACATAATGTTTTGATATGTATATCAATCACTTCAAATATTTATGACTTCTTTGTGTAGGGAACATTTTCTATCCTCTCTTTTAGCTATTTCAAAATATATGCCAAGAGTTCTATAAAATACTAAAACTTATTTCTCCTACCTATAACAAATCTCTTTCCTCGTACCCCCTCTCAGCCTCAGTAGCCTCTTTTCTGCTTTTTACATCTATGAGATCAACATATTTTTAGTTCCTTCATATGAGTGAAAATAAACTTTCTTTTATTCTATTTAACTTTTTGTTCCTGATTTATTTCACTTAACAGTGCTCACCAGTTCCATCCATGTTGCTGTAAGTGGCAGGATTTTTCTTTTTTTATGGTTTAGTAGTATTCCATTGAGTATACATACCACATTCTCTTTTTCCATTCATCTGCTGTTGGACTTGCACATTAATTTCATATCTTCACTATTGTGAATAGTGCTGTGATAAACATGGGGGTGCATATGTCTCTTCAATATACCGATTTCCTTTCCATTGGATAAATGCCCAATAGTGGGATTGCTGAATCATATAGTAGTTCTATTTGCAGTTTTCTTAGATGCATTCACACTGTTCTCTATAGCAGTTGCACAGATTTACATCACCAACAACAGTGTATAAGTGTTCCCCTTTTTTCATATTCCCACCAGCATTTTTTATAATAACCTTCCAAAATAAAATGTAATGATCTTTCATTGTGGTTTTGATTTCCATTTTCCTCATGATTAGTCATGTTGAACATTTTTCTATGTAGTTGTTGGCCATTTTTATTATACTTTTTGAGGTAATCTTAATTTTTGATTTTCATTTTTAAGGTAGTAGCGATACAGCAAATCATTTTAAAAGGGGAGTATTGTAAACACATTTCTGTTTGTGAAAGTTCTAGCCTATATGAATGAATGTTATAGATTTATACAGGTCATAAAAACAAAGCAAGGACATTTCGTATTTGATTTTTCCAACACTCAGGGCAATATAATGATGGAAGCTCCAATTAAGGCAGTAGCAGATGGTGAAGGAAAAAAAGACTATTGTTGAGAAACAGAGATGGAAGGGTTAGAGATGGTCACAGTGTTGAATTATATGATCATAACAGAAGGCCAGCTTGAAATCATTTCTCTCTCTCTTCTGCTTTCTCTCTCTCTCTCTTTTATTCCATTAGTATTACTTCTACTTCTTTATCTCTCCCTCCCCCTCTCCCTCTCCCACTCCTTTCTTTTATACCATTCCCACTTCCCATTGTACAAACCTACATATGTAAGCACACAGAAGTAAAATCCTCATAGTTTTGACATTTTTCATCCTAAATCTCCAATATAGCAAATCCATCTTGCCCTTAGCTTTTGTAAGTATGACAAAGAAAATAACTTTTGTTCTCAACATGAGAGGGATTCAGAAGATATTGTAAAACATTAAAATACAAGAATTTATTATTTTCTGGGAGGTATAGTCCTCAACAAGGCCTTATAACTCTATAGTTTGTTGGTGTTAAATATTAAAGTAGCTACATGTACAACTAATCCAAATGTTCCATGTTACCTAAACTCCAATCAGTAGTCTTACACTGGGTATTAAAGGTGGCTACTTTCCCCTGTGAGCTCTCATCCCAAAATATTTGATAGCTAGTAAGACACTGGGTAAATAAATAGTCAAGCTAGAGATTTGACATCTTTGTGCTATCAATAGACTTCTTTATTTTTATTTTTATTTTTTTATTTATTAAATCATACCTATGTACATTAGTGCAATCAAGGGGTACAATGTGCTGGTTTCATATACAATCTGAAATGATTTCATCAAACTGTGTAACATACCCTTCATGGCATTTTCTTAACATTTGTATTCTGCATTTAGTAAGTTTCACCTGTATCCGTCTAAGATGTACCATAGGTGTGGCCCCACCAATTACCCTCCCTCCACCCCAACCTTCTCCCTCCCCCTCCCTTCCCATATTCTTGTGCTATAGTTTGGTTATAGCCTTCATATGGAACCTTTAAATTAGCTTCATAGTAGGGTTGAGTACATTGGATACATTTTCTTCCCTTCCTGAGATACTTTGCTAAGAAGAATATGTTCCAGCTCCATCCATGTAAACATAAAAGAGGTAAAGTCTCCATCTTTCTTTATATGAAGGCTAAAACCCAATTATAGCACAGGAATACAGGGAAAGGGGAAAGGGAGGGGAGGGGTGGGGGGAGGATGGGTAGAGGGAGGGCAATTAGTGGGAACACACCTATGGTGCATCTTAGCAGGGTACTGGCGAAACTTATTAAAGGTAGAGTATTAATGTCTTTATATAGTGATCAGGGAAATGCCATGAAGGATATCTGTAACAGTACGATCAAAATATTTCTGAATGTATATGAATCGTGCCCTGTGATTGCACCAATGTACATAATTATGATTCAATAAAATTATTAAAAAACAAAAGATTATAATGGGGTTGTAAAATTCCTGTCACCAGGTACATTCATTACAGCTGTCACGATGGTCTAATGCAACACATTATCCACGTTTACGGTGATGCTGGCATAAAGACACCTACTATCCTGACTTCCATAAAAAGTCTAGGATATAACCTGTGGCTCAAGGAGTAGGGCACGAGCACAATATACCAGAGGTGGTGGGTTCAAACCTGGCCCTAGCCAAAAACTGCAAAAAAAAAAAAAAAATAGTCTAGGATATATAATGATGTATGATACATGATACTTGATAATGATAATAAACCAGTGACTATAGTATTGTTTGGGGTTTTTACTGTATTTTTAATTATTATTTTATAGTGTACATTTTTCCCCCTGTGTTTAGTAAAGACAGGTTCCTCAACCTTGCTCAGGATGGTTCTGAGCTCAGGCGATCCACCCACCTCAACCTTCTAGAGGGCTAGGATTACAGCGTGAGGCACTGTGCCTGGCCTAGACTGTACTACTTCTTTACAAAAATAAGTGAACTGTATAACAAGCTCAGTCAGGTCCTTTGAGAGGAATTCCAGTCATCATTATCTTAGAAGCTGATGGCTCCAAGCATGTTATTGCCCCTGAAGACCTTCCAGTGGGACAACATGTGGACGGGGCAGACAGTGATATTGATGATGCTGGCAGGGGTGGGGACTTGTGACCTTCTGATTTCAAGATTTCTCTTTGGTAAGCACCAAAAGAGGCAAGAAAAGCTTCATCTTTCTCTGCCTTACCTCATTTGATAAAAGAATTTGACCTATAAAATTTGGATTCAGTCAAAAGGACCTAGAAGGCCATATATGGCCTTATGGCTTTAAGGCTGCAGTTTCCTTGCTCCTGGAATTTGACAACAAATTTTAAAAGAGCAAAACAAAAATAAAAAGTGTTAAAAGTGGAAAAAATATGATAGAATAAGGATACAAAGAAGGTATTTGAGTATAGCTCTACGTTGTATTTGTGCTTTGAGCTGTTATTATAAAAGAATCAAAAAGTGAAAAAGAGAAAAAAGTTTATATAGTAAAAAATTTACAGTAAGCTAATTGGTGACTGAAGAAAGAAACTTTTTTTTATTGTTGGGGATTCATTGAGAGTACAAGAAACCAGGTTACCCTGATTTCAATTGTTGGGTAAAGTCCCTCTTACAATCGTGTTTTGCCCCCAAAAGGTGTGTCACACACCAAGACCCCACCCCCCTCACTCCTTCCCTCTCTCTGCTCCTCCCTTCCCCACCCCTCCCTCATTCTTTCTTTCTCTGCTCTCCCCTTCTCCCACCCCCACTGTGTCATTAATTGCCATTAATTGTCCTCATATCAAAATTGAGTACATGGGATTCATGCTTCTCCATTCTTGTGATGCTTTACTAAGAATAATGTGTTCCACTTCCATCCAAGTTAAGACAAAGGCTGTAAAGTCAAAAGAAACTTTTTTTTTGTTGGAGACAGAGCCTCAAGCTGTCACCCTGGATAGAGTGCTATGGCATCAGAGCTCACAGCAACCCCCAACTCCTGGGCTCAAGAGAGTCTCTTGCCTCTGCCTCCCAAGTAGCTGGGACTACAGGCGCCCACCACAGCACCCGGCCATTTTTTTGGTTGCAGCCGTCATTGTCAATGTTTGGCGAGCCCAAGGCTGGATTCGAACCTGCTAGCTCAGGTGTACGTGGCTGATGCCTTAGCCCATTGAGCCACAGGCGCCAAGCCCGAAAGAAACTTTTTAATAAATATATTTTAGCCTAAGCGTACAGTGTTTAGAATGTCCATGATAGTGTGCAGTAACGGCTTTCACAGTCACTCCCCTCTCACTCACTGACTCACCCAGTGCAACTTCCAGTTCTGCAAGCTCCGTTCATGGCAAGTGCCCTATTGAGGTACACCATTTTTCATCTTGTATACCATATTTTCACTGTATTTTTTCTATGTTTAGATAAACAAATAATTAGCATTGCATTACCACTGCCTACAGTAGTCATTACAGTAACATGTAGTACAGGTTTGTAGCCTTGGAGCAATACTAAGGGGCGTGGGTGTGAGGTGAGCTGTGCCATCTAGGTTTTCCTAAGTACACTCTGTGATGCGCCTACAATGATGAAATCACCCAACGACGCATTTCTCAGGATGTATCCGTTTGGCGAAGCAAGGCCTGACTGTGTATTCACAGAGTTGTGCAACTACCACCACTAATTACAGAACATTTTTATTACCCCACAAAGAAACCCTATACCTATTAGCAGCCACTCTCCATCCCTCCTCACCTTCGTATATTCCTGGCCCTTGGGTCCCCAGCCCCTGGCAATGACCAATCTTCTTTCTGTGTCTATGGATTTGCCAAGTGTTGATGTTTCATATAAATGGCATCATATAATACTGTCGATGGCCTTTACTGTCTAATA
Organism: Arctocebus calabarensis; assembly: GCA_963573935.1. NCBI lineage: Eukaryota > Metazoa > Chordata > Mammalia > Primates > Lorisidae > Arctocebus > Arctocebus calabarensis. The sequence goes on from CAUYON010119638.1 coordinate 25,346, forward strand.
CCGTAGACTGGTTTCTTTCACTTAGCATAATATTGTCAATGTTCACCCTTATTGGAGCATAGACAGGAGAACCTCTGTAAGTTGATCACCCAAGGAATGGTAACAAACTGGCCAACATAGGGAGGTGGCCTACTGTTCTGATATGTACCTGTGGTGCATGTCTAGTCTGTGAAAATTAGGTCAACTGTAGGAGGTGGTCAACCGCTGTGTCTATTCATCATTTTCCCCATTACCTTTTTATTCCTATATGCTCATGAAGGATAAGAGAAATTTTGCTACATCGACATCTTCCATTGCTGCCTTTGTACATCACTGGAGAAACACACATTTGTACTTAATTTTTTTTTCTGTCAAACAATATTCCATTGTATAGATATACTACATTTTACTCATCCATCAACCAATGAATAATTTGTTTTTTTCCTACATTTTTGGCTATTAAAAATAATGCAACTGTAAATAGTTAGGCACGGTTTTTGTAAGATTATAAGAGGGACTTTACCTAATACATGCAATCAGTGTAACCTGGTTTCTTGTACCCTCAATGTATTTTCAACAATAAAAAAAAAGAAGTTTCTTTCTTCAGTTTCATTTCTCCTTAGCTATCCTATATATTTTTTTAATGATAGGGTCTAATTTGTCACCCAGAATAGAGAGCAGAGGCATCATCACAGCTCTCTGCAACTCTGAACTCCTGAGCTCGAGCAATCCTCCTGCATTAGCCCCCTGAGCAGCTAGGACCACAGGCATGTGCCACACATACCCAGCTAATTTTTCTATTTTCTGTGGAGATAGGGTCTCGCTTTTGCTCAGGCTGGTCTCAAACTCCTGACCTCAAGCAGGCCTTCCACCTTGGCCTCCCAAAACACTAGCATTACAGGACTGAACCCCCTCAGCTAACCTGGTCATGGTTCTTGTATTTGCTATATATTTCCTTGCTTTATTATCTCTCTCTCTCTCCTCACTCCCTCTCTTAGTTGTAGTTACCTGGGGACTTTCTTTGGTAGAAGGGCTACATCTTTATTTATTTTTTAACTTGTGCTATTTCAGCCAGTTAAAAAGATGCAGTAGGTGCCATCTTAATCCATACAAAGGTTTCAACTGTATGGTCCTTGTTTCAGGGCTGACTTTTAATCAGATTTTGTCATCAAAACATTTCTTAGCGCTACTATGTATTGTTTGGTGCTCAAAAATGTCTGCCTTTTGCAACCATCCAAATTCCCCCATTTGTGGACATTCTCTATTCTCTTACCTCTTTTTAAATTGGTCGATTCCAATTCTTTGCTAAGTTCATCTAGCTCTTCTATAACCTCTCCAAACACAGTCATCAGCAGCCAACACAGGCTATTAACATTCTGTTTTTCAACCTCTTCTTCTAAGGCTACCAATGATAGGAGAACCTCCATAGTTGACCACCTCCTGCTGCTGTGCGTGTCATAGGCCAGACATGCACCACCTGTACTCAACGAAAGTTCCTTATGTCGATCACCTCTGCATGTTGATCAGTTTGTTACAGTCCCTTGGGTGGTCAACTTACAGAGAGGTTCTACTATATCAGGAAGATGATATGTCCTCCAACTATTCCCAATATTTTGCCATGCATAATATGGATATATATATCCTTGCAGCCTCCAATAATAGTTTTCTGCCCCAAGCTACCAGTCCCTAAGCCAGTACCTCATGTTATGGAAATTTAAATAAAACAGAAATTTCTATGACATCCAGATAGACTTGGTTTTGCTCTGATAAAACAAAACAAAAACAAATGAACCAAACCCCCCCTCAGAATCTCATCATCTTAACTTTACAGAAATTTATTTCTTGCTTATGTTATGTGTCCCAGGCAATTCATCAAAATAGTGAGAAAGTAAAAATTAGTTTGGACTATAAAAATCTGCTCTGCCATTCCTCAGATTGGAATAAAAGACACAGATAAAGCCAGCTGCAAAGTTAACAGGAAACAATATTTTCCCCCAAGGACGTGCTGCAGCTGTAAAGTGTCATAACAACCCACTTGTTTAAGTGGCGACTGCCTTCTTATTCACTGAGATACTTTGTTCTCTAAAATCAGAGACTGCCAGAAATTAAAATGATTTGATTAAAATTGTTGCTTGAAATTATATCAGTAAGAATGAAACACTCCTCCTGGGGGATCTGAGTTCCTCTGACACAAAGAAGCAATCTCCATTTGCAACCCAGGTGCAGAGCTTCAGATAAGGGATTTCTTCTGGACACAACATTCCACATCTATTTTAACTTCATTTTTTTCTGGGGAAACAAAACCCTGGGTCCAGCTTGCAATTTGGATGGATGTCAACTAGTGTGGACAACCCTGCCTTGCTTTGAACCTACCAACCAAAACACTAATTGCTGCATTGGAATTTCACCTAAATTCTGCCATTCCCCAGAATTCTGTGCATTCAACTCAAGTCTTTTCCCTTTGCTTGGTCAGAAGCCTCATGGTTCCTTCAGTGTCTGAGTCTCCCTCATTTCAATGGGTCAACACAACTGATTTTGCCTGACAAAGGTTCATATTTAGTAGTCTTAGACTGATAAAGGTGTTCTCATTACAAACTTTTTTTTGGTTTTTGGTTTTGTTTTTGAGACAGAGTCTCACTATGTCACCCTCAGTAGAGTGCTGTGGTATCACAACTCAAAGCAACCTCAAACTCTTGAGTTCTAGTGATCCTCAAGGCTCTTGCCTCAGCCTTCCAAGTAGCTGGGACTACAGGTGCCATCTTAATCCATAGAAAGGTTTTAGCAATATGTCTAATGGCTATACCTTGATTTGGTCCTTGCTTCAGGGCTGACTTTTAAGCAGATTTGTCATCAGAGCCACACACCCAGGTAGTTTTTGGTGGTTGTCTTCTTCTTCTTATTGTTTTTAACAAATGGCTCTTGCTCAGGCTGGTCTCAAATCCCTGAGCTCAAGCAATCCATTTACCTCGGCCTGCCAGAGTGCTAGGATTACAGGTATGAGCCCAACCTCATTATAAACCTTGGATGTCACAAGTTCTATGTTTTATATAATAAAGTAATGATAGGTTCTTGTTGGGCCCTGCCTTGACCCTAAGTTATCTGAGCTTTCTGAAGATGACTCCTCTCCTGGGAAAATGAAGCCAGCTTCTCTCTATAATACAAACTCTTACTCAAAAAAGTTATGGGGTTTAGGAATAACAAGGGCTGAAAACTGGTATCTTAAATGTTTCCAAGCAACTCGGGTACCTGGCCATCCTTATAAGTTTCACTGGTGCGCAGCCCAGCTGTCCAATAGCGCCTTTCTCTTTCTGTCCCTCCAAGACAGGGCCCAGGATGGTAACAGCCTTGTACTCTGTCCCAGATAGCTGCCATCTCTTAACAATATTTGAAGAATAAAATAATAAGAAAGGAATTGTAAACATGTTGTCCTTTCCCCATCTCCCCGGCCTTCGATGTGGTTATCCTCAGAGAATAAAGGAGTTCAGAAGTGGGTATTGGAAGTTGGCCTAAGAAGCCTTATAGCTGGAGTCAGGGAGATACAAGGTGAAAGGGGTAAGGTATGAGTCACTGTCCCCACAAGAAACAGATGTGGGCAGGATTAGAGGAACTGACAGAGGATAATGAAGCATCTCGAACAGATAATAGGAGGAAACATTATTATATCCTGATCTGAAAGGGCAAAGGAGGGAAAGGTAGAGCCCATTAGGAAGCTGGAGATGGGGAAGAAGGATCTTTGGACAGAAGCTGTGGCTGTTGAGAAATGAAGCTGCAGCCTGGATCACAAGAAGGTAAGGGTTGGGGGTGGGGAGAGACCAGAAAAACATACATCCCAACCTCTTTGCTTTTACCTTCCAATTAGACTTCTGGGACTTTCCATTCGCCAAACCTAGCTGGACTCCAAGGAGTAAGAGAGCCCAGCAAATGCCTTGGTGAAGGTTAACCTCTAGAATCATGGTTCAGGGTAGAAAAGAACATAATAGGCTAAGGTTAGTTTGGGGCAAATGGGAACTAATCAGTACAGGGGGGCTGAGGAAACAAAGGGGAAGGTGGACTTGGGCAGATACATGAGCTAGAAGCTGTTGGCCATGGCTTTTACATGGATGAACCCCTGCCTTGTCTGGTTTCTGATTCATCGGGTCATGCATTCTGAGACTCATTTGCATTCGAAGACGTTCCTGGGGTAGAGGGTAAGCCCCATTTCTCCTTCTGGTCCATATCCTGTTCAGGGAATTGGGTGTTAGCATTGAACAACACGTCATCAGGAGCCTAACATCTTTTTAAATTTTATATGTAATTCACATATTGTAGATTAATTGTTTGAAAGTATAAAATGATGTGATATTTAGCATATTCATTAGACTGTACAATCATCACCGCTACCCAATTTTAGAACATTTTCATAATCTCAAAAAGAAACCCCATATTTACAAATGGGTCATTTCCTATTCCTTCCTTTCCCCGCTCCTAGGCGATCACTAATCTAGTTTCTTTCTCTATGAATTTACCTGTTCTGGAAATTTCATATAAATAAAAATAATACCACATGTGCTTTTTGCAACCGGATTCTTTAACTCAGTGTAATGTCTTCAGAGTCCAGCCATGTTGTAGCACATCTTCATACTTCATTCCTTTCTAGGACTGAATAATATTCCTTGGATGGATGTATTACATTTTGTTCATCCATTCATCAGCTGATATTTGGTTTGTTTTCATTTTTTGACTATCATGCATAATGCAAGTGTGAACATTCTGGCATATGTTTTTATGCGCTAGATCCATTTAATTCTTTGGGGTACGTACTCTGGCTTGGAATTTCCAGGACATGTGGTAACTTTGCTTTTAACTTTTTGAGGAAGTGCCAAACTATTTTCCAAAGTGGCTGCAGCATTTTCCATTTCTACCCGTGATATTTTGACAGTTCCAGTTTTGTCATATCCTGACCAACACTTTCATTGTTAATGTTATTGCCACAAGCATCTTCTTGATAAAGTCCTTGAGTTTCTATTATCAGATTACTGAAGCCAGGCTCTCAGATATGCTAAGAATACAGATTGGGGTAAATGCATCAGGCAGGGGTCAGTCAGGATAGTTGCACATAGCCTGGGAAGATGATGAAAGTGATGACTTCTATGCTTTGATCTTCCAGTTTGGGATGTATGCAGGGGATATCTGAGCTACAATAAGAGCATAATGGTGTCTCCCATTTTGATATTCCCAATCATTTATTTTATACTTTGTGTTGTTTGAACCAGTGGAAGTTCTTCCAGAACTTCTCAGGAGTTGTCCAGTTCTTCCAGAAACTGAAAGTTCAGGAAAGTCCTAAGGGAAAAAGAGCATTGACAGGGAAGCAGATGTGCAGTGGGAGAAGTAGATCTTATTGGCAGATCCCATATTGGCTCAGTACTCAGGCAGGCCCAGCTGTCTGTGCGACATCTAACAACTAGAGCTGCCGGCTTGGCCCACATCATACTCCATCAGCCTGTGAGGGGTAGATGATCATTGAAGAGCTTTGAAAAATTTCTTCAAAACTGACATTCAAATGGAGTAATGAACAGATCAAGCCCATAGAGAGAAAAAGGATGCCTTGACAAGCCAAATAGAGGCAGTGAGAATAGGAACACAGGGTTGCTGTGTGGAAGAACAGTGCACCACTCTGGTGAACTACAGATGTTAGACTCATATGGGAGTAGCACTGGTGAAAAATGAAGTCTACCGTGGAGGGTCCCAGGGTATCGGAAGCAAGTACACCTGTTACTTTGTTCCTTACCAGATGTCATGGGTATTTAGTCATTGGATGGGTTATATCAAAAGTGGGGCCCCAAGAGTGACTTCAGACTAAGGCAGAAATTTTAAAATATGTCATGAAGACTTATTGGGGATATCCCTGGGTTTAGATGTCTATAGTCTGGAAGGACAGGCAGCTGTTCCTGGAAAGTAGGGTGCTTTTGCCTGTCACTTCTATGATAGCCCTCAGGCATTGTTGGGCATGGAATTCTTTCATGACACAAGCTGAAAAGAATCTCTGGACCCAGGAAGAAATCATCTCATTTGACTTTAAGGAGGTTGCCAAGGATTGGCTCTATCTCTCTTTTAATTAATTTTTATTTTATTCTGGAGGTTATGTTCTTAGAGGAGCTAGCAAATGGATTAGCTCATTAAGTATTACAGATAATTTCTCATAATAACTGATAATAATACTGGCTGGCAGGCTAAGGAGATTTGTGCCATTATTTCTAATCTGTTTTATAGATTAGAATTTATTTTTCTTAATAAGTATAATTGAATGCATGATCCAAATAAGCTCTAAAATCTAATCACACGATCTATATTTTTTTCTGTGCAGGAATTTTACAAGAGATTATGAAGAAATGATCTCTAACCCCAAAATATCAGTTGCCCTACCTCTAAGATGAAAAGCATTGTGTAATTGAAAGTCTGTCTTATTGTTTCAGCTTATTCTCTCACTTTAGCATATTGATGACATTGTTCTTTTTAATCCTTAAAGAGGATCAACTAGAAAAATAATCAAAAACTCAAATTTAGGCCGGCCGTGGTGGCTCATGCCTGTAATCCTAGCACTCTGGGAGGCCAAGGAGAGTGGATTGCCTGAGCTCCCAAGTTCCAGACCAGCCTGAGCCAGAATGAGACCTCGTCTCTAAAAAAAAGCTAGGCATTGTAATGGGTGCCTATAGTCCCAGCTACTCTGGAGGCTGAGGCAAGAGAATTGCTTGAGCCCAAGAGTTTGAGGTTGCTGTGAGCTGTAACACCACTGCATTCCAGGGCAACAAAGTGAGACTCTATCTCAAAAACAAACAAACAAACAAAAAAAAACTAACTGAAAAAACAACCCAAATTTCTTTTTGTTTTTTTATTTTATTTTTAGAGACAGAACCTCACTTTGTCACCCTTGGTAGAGTGCAGTGGCGGTCACAGCTCACAGCAACCTCCAGCTCTTGGGCTTAGGCAATTCTCTTGCCTCAGCCTCCCAAGTAGCTGGGACTACAGGTACCCACCACCACACCCGGCTATTTTTTGTTGCAATTTGACTTGGGCCAGGTTCGAACCCGCCACCCTTGGTATATGGGGTCAGCACCCTACCCACAGAGCCACAGGCGCAATCCCTAAAGTTTGTTTTGAGAGTGGACTTTTATCGCTGCCTGACGTTTCTGCCTTTCTGGAAGAATGTATTGCTTAAATCAACTGGGCACAGGGAAACAAGACTTACACACACCAGTAGAGAGCAGAGGTAGAATTTAGAAAGGGCTTTGTTAGAACTTCATTAGTCATTCTCTTTAATTCTTCATGTCAAATGTGTAATGCTGTTTTGGCATCACTCTTAATAATAAGAATTCATCAATCTCTCCAGGAAACTTTAAACGTTCAGAAAACAAACATTGCCTCGGAAACTTCAACTTGTGAATGTGAATGGAGTGCAAACATTTCCATAATCCCTCAAGAGTATTTGAGCAAATTTGTCATTAATATTCTCCTGCTTTCCCAAATAGACAACCTTCGGAATGGGAGAAGATATTTGCATGTTATGAATCTGACAAAGGGTTGATGACCACAATCTACAGAGAACTCAAATGAATCAACAAAAAAGAGCAAACAATCCCATCTATCACTGGACAAGAGACATGAACAGAACCTTTCCTGAGGAAGACGGATGAATGGCTAACAAATATATGAAAAAATGCTCATCGTCCCTGATCATCAGAGAAATGCAAATCAAAACCACCCTGAGATATCATCTAACCCCCGCCCACATCACAAAGTCCCAATGTTGCAGATGCTGGTGCAGATGTGGAGAGGGAAACATTTTTACACTGCCGGTGGGACTGCAAACTCATACCGTCTCTTTGAAAAGAAGTATGGAGAATCCTCATAGAACTCAAATTAGACCACCCAATTGACCCTGCAATCCCACATCTACCCAGAAGAAATAAAAATCATTTTATCATAAAGATATTTGCACTAGATTGGTTATCACAGCTCAATTTGCAATTGCCAAGACGTGGAAACAACCTAAATGCCCATCAACTCAGGAATGGATTAATAAGTTGCGGTATATGAATACCATGGAATACTATTCAGCCATAAAAAGATGGTGACTTTACATTTTTTATATTAACTTGGATGGAGTTAAAACACATTCTTCTTCATAAAGTATCGTAAGAATGGTAAAGAATGGTAAATATCCAATGTACTCAATACTAATGTGAAGCCAGTAAATGATCTAATTCATGCCCACAGAAGAGAAAAACTCATTTCAATTCAAGTTGGGGAAAGGGGGAAAAAGGAGGAGAGAAGTCTGGGGTGCTCCCTTTTAATGGTCATAATGTAGGGGTGTATGGTATACCTTTGGGGTGTGGGACACAACTAGAAGAGGGACTCCACCTAACAAATTAAAATATTGTGACCTGGTTGTTTGCACAATCACATTAACCTGAAATTAAAAAAAAAAAAAAATTTCTCTTGTTTTCTCTGGAAAAGTCTGATTTTTGAGGTAATGATGTTTTTAGAAAAAAGTTGGCTTTATGCAAATACATGCTCGCTTTGGCAGCACATATACTAAAATTGGAACGATGCAGAGAAGATTAGCATGGCCCCTTGTGCAAATAACCCTCAGGTTATTTATTAATGTGCTATAACTCTTCTACGGTGAAATTGGATACATAAAAAAGAAAATTAGGAAGGTTCTATCAGAATCCACTTGTGTTTCTTGTTTTCTTTT
>CAUYON010119639.1:0-31987 GCA_963573935.1 Arctocebus calabarensis
CTGGGCTCAAGCGAGTCTCTTGCCTCTGCCTCCCAAGTAGCTGGGACTACAGGTGCCCGCCACAACGCCCGGCCATTTTTTGGTTGCAGCCGTCATTGTTGTTTGGCGGGTCCTGGGGCTGGATTCGAACCCGCCAGCTCAGGTGTAAGTGGCTGGCGCCTTAGCCCATTGAGCCACAGGCGCCAAGCCCTGTAATGATGTTTTTAAAACCTCTCCATCTTAGAAAGCAAAAGATGATCAGAGACTAAAGGTTGTATTACATTAGAAAGAATAAACTTTAAGATGTAGCGCCTTTTCCAAGCTGTTTGGGGAAGACAGATGTGGGAAAACATTATTATATAATTCTTAATAAATATTTTTACCCCCTCCAAAAGCATTTTAAAAATCAGTACTTAGAATGAGTATTCTTCAAGCATCATTTTGGGGATTAAGCCAGAAAGATACTGCATCATTCATGAACACTAGACAGTTAACAGAATCTTCTGTTTTAGATCCGAGTTAAAATAAAAGACTGATTTAAGGCTCGGCACAGTGGCTCATGCCTATAATCCTAGCACTCTGAGAAGTTTAAGCTCTGGAATTGGAGACCAGCCTGAGCAAGAGTGTGACCCCTACTAAACATAGAAAAACTACCTGAGTGTTCTGGCAGGCGTTATAGTCTCAGGAGGCTGAGGCAAGAGGATTGCTCAAGCCCAAGAGTTAGAGGTTGCTGTGAGCTATGATGCCACAGTTCTCTATCTAGGGTGACAGAGTTAAGATTGTCACACACACCCACACAAACACACACACATATCCAAGACTAATTTAAAGTAAATGGTGGCTGTCTATATTTATCTATTAGAATTAGAATTGGTACTAAGATTTTATTTTATTTATTTTATTTTTTTTCAGTTTTTGGCTGGGGTCAGGTTTGAACCTACCACCTCCGGTATATAGGGCCAGCACCCTACTCCTTTGAGCCACAGATGCCACCCAGTACTAAGAATTATTAAGAAGTAAAAGATAAAAGATATTCTTTTATATGTATAAAAAAAACTATAGAGACAGGGATTTTTTTCTGTTAACTATCTGAATCACTGATATATATTGCTTAGATTCATGTTGATGCTAAAGAAATAACTAAATCATTTGCTGAAAATACATGTAAATGGCAATATTAGGTTGTCATCTGTAGTTAGGACACATTTGATACATAGGATATATATTTTTTGTATATATAAAATATACTTTTTTTTGCTATTCTGTATCATCACTTTTGACCTTCACCTGAAATTACTTTGATAATTAGGTTTCTCAAAGGAATGCAGCTTTCTTTGTCCATTTTCAGAAAAAGCATGAAGGATGGGAAGAGATGAGAATAAGTTAGCCCCTTCCACTCTAAACAGGGAAGTTAAATTTTGGCTCTCATAAATGGCATACTTAGAATTAATATTTGAAAAGTCATATAAATTTACTGAAAAAGACATGCCAAAGGATTAAGATTGCCTGCTATTATGAACTTGAAGACTCTGCTATCGAAGACTTCCTCTATGTTAATGACAAATACTGAGTATGTACATTTCACTTAGCCCTAGACTTCCTGATATCGCTGAAACTGACATCTCTCCACGCCCTATAACTACATGCATGTTCACCGCATATGTCCTGGACTGACAAATAGTTTTACTAGGAGATAAATATAACACAAAACCACATTTGCTAATTTTATAAATTAGACTAATTTATGCAAGATGTAGATACATGAATGATTAGAAACTGTGAATTATTATTATTATTACATATATTAAATGCTTACTAGAATCCCAGTACAATGTTATGAACATTATATAGATTTTCTAATGTTTGCCTCACAAACCTGTAGGTCGACACTTGTCCCTATTTTATAGTTAAATAAAATAAGATACAAGCTACATTTTAAGTACTGGTTTTAATAGCTAGTTTTATTGATAATTATAATGAGAAATTACAAAAGTAAAGATTGACTAATTGTGTTTTACTTTTTTTATGGTACCTTCCTAGCTCCCCAGCTGGAGAGATGTTGGCAATAAGAACAAAAAGCAAATAGCTGCCAGGACTGAAAAAGACAGATAAGAAACATAACTTACAGTCAGAACTTTAAAATGGGCTATTTTGAAATGAACAACTCTCCTAATTATAATCATGATAACAGCTGGCATTAGTTAACTACTTTCTAAATCATCATTACCTTCACAGTAGCACTTTTGTTTTACTGAAGAGGAGACAAAAGATCAGAGATGTTAATCATATTCTTCCAACTTTGGAATCCGTTATTTTGTTAGTAATGATCTTGATTGTTGGTGAGAGATGTGTTAGGTTAATTAAATAATAGTCTATGAAAACTGAAAATGTCTTGTATAGGTAAATAATTATCACAATATAAAATGAGGAAACTATGCCATTTATTTCTAAAATGCTTAAGTTTTGAGAACATTATTTATTTCCTGAATATAACTGTGAAGAACAACAAGCTCAGTTCTTTTGATTTTAATATAATGTACTTTTTTTGAAAATTTTCAGTAACTTAATGATGGTACTATTTATACAGAAACCATATTATGCAAATGGCTTCCAATGAAGTCTATGAGTTTAGTTAAGCTTGAGAAAAAGTTTGTAATTAACAAATTAGCATTTGAAAAAGACGTTTTGAATATGCATAGTAGAAAATTCTGCTTAACTTGTGGGTGTGTTCATAACCATTATTTCAGAATTCATGCATATGCATCTTTTAACGTGCGAATATTTGAAACCTTAGTGGACTCGTCCAGTTCTGGCTCATTTTTGTTGTTATTGTTTCATGTTTTAGTTAAATGACTAAAATTATAAGTCAGGTTTCATTAATATGCATACTAACATGTGGAGTCTTCTCTTGCATGTAGATCTTCTCAAGTCTTAAGAAACAACACCAAATACTTTCTATTTAATTATTATTTCAATGTGGATAAAAATAACATTAAGAAAATCAACCTTGGTACCCATCTTTTCCTACCAAGTATTTGTTATGTACTAGAATGTTATAATTAGGGCTTAATTTACTTTTACATTAAATTATATTACTAGGAGGGATTTACCTTTTCTCACACATATGGAGACAGACATAAAATTACTAATGGAAAGTGGAAAGAATAACCTGTGATTACTTTTTTAATACTGTCTTACATGTTTGCTTCTTTGTAAAGCATATTTTCTTAACTATTTGTTTCTTTATGCAGGTCATGACCCTCCTTGGTTTAAGGAACTCTACTAATTCTTGATTAATTATCAGATAATGTCATAAATCTCTAGTGTAGCATGTAAAAACTGTACTACAGTACAAAATATGTCTCTTGTTTACTTCTCCTCACATTTCCTTCTCATGTGGTCTCTATACTATTTCTCAGTATTTCCTTAAATGTATAGGTAAACTTTTTCAGCAACCACCCAAATGGTTAGATGGACAACCCTTCCACCATAAGACCTTATTCAGCTTACATAGGCCACATGCTACTTTCCATTGCCAAATTCCTTTAGTACTCACAGTTGGTTTATTAATGTTCCTACAAAATTATTATGTAGAAAGTTATAGTGAATTTAAACCTAGAGTTGATAAATATGGGACTGTATTGTCTTCCCAGCTGGAGAAGTTGACTCATGTCTTCCATTGGTTTGGCCAACCCTATGAAACCTGTTAGGAAGCTGAGGACAGAAGGTTTGGCTTGACTTGGCTTACTGAGAGGATGAGCCTCTCTTTCTAATGAATTCTTCATTTGTGCCACATTTTGTTACTAAAAGGATGGTCAGCCCTACAGACCCCCCAAAAAAGTGAAGTATTTTTTTATCCACACTAGTTTGATCATGACCTGATGCTACATAATGAGGTGATTGAGGGTCTCCAGATGCCCCTGACAACTCTATGATCCCTGGTATTTTAGGTTTTTCCATTTAGCTATATAAGTGTATTGTGACTCTTTCATACTACCTGACTGATGTTTTACTGTGACTTTAAAAATTGGTGTAATTCATCTTCCTTTCAATGTTCTTGACTTCCTTTTCAATTTATTGACAATGTACCTTTTTCCAGGTATTCTTTTGGGCAGTGGTGACACAAAGAGAATCAAATTTTATGTTAGAAAAGCCAAATACTAAGAATCAAAATGAGTGAGTTCCTAAAACTAGCCCCAAATACTAGACAATGGATGCTTGAACAGAGTGGAAAATACTTGATGGGAAATATTCCAGACATAGGGTTTAGAATGTGCCAAGACATGAGATAATGATGTCTTTGAGGAAATCAAATGAAATGTGAAACTGGCTGGATTACTGGATACCAGAAAGGCCTCATGAGCTTACACTTTCCAACCTACTAGAAAAAGAAACTGTTAACTGGTTGCGTAATCAGCGCTACCTGAAGATACTCAATTGTGTATTTTCCTAAACATGATCTCAGTTAACAGTGATTAAGTCCTTGTACCCTGAAGCTTTAGTTGTCCAGATTAGATTTTCTGTTTAGTTTTATTTACTGAACGAATTTTAATCTTTCTTTCTTTTCTTACATCCTAGATTTTAACTTAAAAATTTTTTTTTTCTCGATTGCACTAATGTACACAGGTATAATTAAAATTTTTTTTCTCAAAAAACAAAAGAACAAAAGGTTTTCTTATAGATAGTTTTTCTGATTTCAAAATACCTAATTTACTGTTAGATAATGACTGTTCTAAGTTTGTATATGAAGATTTTACTTTGCATTAAATATACGTAAATTTTTTGAAGTACCAGAAATATACTTAAAAGTGCATATATTTGTACATTCATACCTCAGTATCTATGGGAGGCTGGTTCTAGGACTCTCTGTGGGTACCAGAAACTGAGAATACTCAAATCTTTGATACAATATGGTATGGTATTTGCATATAACTCTTTGATACAATATGGTATGGTATTTGCATATAACTTGTGGACAGACTCCTGTATATTTGAAATCATCTCTGCGTTATTTATAATACTTAATACGATACAAATGTAAATGGTTGTTATACTGTATTGTTTAGGGAATAATGATATAGAAAGAAAGTCTACACATGTTCAGTACCCATTTTTTTTTTTTTTTTTGAGTCAGAGCCTCAAGCTGTCACCCTGTGATAGAGTGCTGTGGCATTACAGCTCACAGCAGCCTCCAATTCCTGGCCATAAGCGATTCTCCTGCCTCTGCCTCCCAAGTAGCTGAGACTACAGGCGCCCGCCACAATGTCCAGCCATTTTTTGGTTGCAGCCGTCATTGTTGTTTGACAGGCCCAGGTTGGGTTTGAACCTGCCAGCTCAGGTGTACGTGGCTGGTGCCTTAGCCAGTTGAGCCACAGGCACTGAGTCAAAATATGTTTTATCCAGTGTTCAGTGTTTTTCACAGTTTTTGTTTTTTGCAGGGGCGGTTTTGAACCCACCACCTCTAATATATGGGGCTGGTGCCCTACTCCTTGAGCCACAGACACCACCCCCATTCTTTTCCTAAGTGTTTCTAATGTGGTTGGTTGAATCCATGGATGTAGAAGCTACTGATATGGAGGGCCAATAATATTTTGCAAGCTCTTAAAGTCAACTATGAGGGTTCCTCATCATTTTAGAGCATTTTCCTCTTTTAATAACTGAACTTATTGTTAAATAACTAAAATGTCTGAAAATACATTATTTTTAGAATTTATAAGGATATATAGACTGGAATGTGGCTGTTGGATGATTGCTAACTGGCATCATAGGCTGAACTTTACTAAGTGGCCAGAATAACAAAATTTATTCAAAGGACTACTTATTTTAGAGATTCTTTTCTTTGGTCTTCAATATTTTCCATGCTCCCATAATTATTATGTACATAGATAGCAGATCTTATGTAATAACATAGATAGCAGAAATATGTAATAACATATTTCTCTCTGCAAAGTAGAAGTACAAACTTTGCATGAAAGATTAAGAGAAACAAGTGTGATACTCACAAAACTATCCACAATCACCTATGCCTTATAAAATATAAGTTTGCTATAAAATAAAAAAAATTGTTATACATTTATCAAAACACTAAAAATGTCACTGCACAGGCATAGTCATGGATTAAACAAACTCTAATACATTTTATTACAAACATAATTTAATCTGAGTTATTTTTAGCCTCAAAGTGTATTATATTAAAAAGAAAAGTTGGCGGTTTAATAAATTAATTTCAAAATCTGGTATGAAATTCTCATTTAATTAGACTGAATGCTTTACTAGCATACAAAGATGTTTTTATATGTAAAAACAGAATAAATAAGTATTAGGGCTTCCATTATGCAAGTGATATTAGTAGAAAAACTACTTTTAAAAAATTTCAGTTGCTGTTTTAAACTGGAGAATTTAAATAGCAATCACAGCAAATTGAAATATTTTGTTTACAACTTTTTGTAGTGTTTTAAAGCATTATTAATGCAACATCTACAATATCGTAATATTTTTATCCATCCTGCTAATCATTGGTGAATTTATTTGTTCTGCATCTAGAACACCTAGAAAAACATGTGTACTGTATATTTTAGAAGAGAAATGAAAATGCATGAAAATATCTAATTGTATATACAGTTAAGTTAGAGAATTAAAAATGATAACCCCTTTTCACCATTCAGCCGAGCGTGAAAGAGCACAAGAGATTCAAAACTTCATTAATTGCTCTCACACAATGTTACAGGCCACCTGCACTTGAGTGAATTTACATTGGAGCAGATGGATTGCTGAATGCGATAGCAAAGATTTCAGAATGTTTGTTTTAAAAATAAACTGATTCTAAGGCAAGAACAAGCAAAGCATGTACTTCACAATGATGACAGTGCTTTTATTACTAGAACATTTTTTAAAAATATGAATAAAGGCACATATTTACATCTAAAAGGAAAATATACCAACCAACTACTCTTTAAAATGTTTAAAGTGACATGTTTAGATTTATAAATGACAATATGTTCATGTATTTTAATTCTGGTATATTTCTTCGGGGCTTTTAAATCTATGTGATTGGTTTCCTTACCAACTCCTGGGTGAATGAAATCCAGCCTTTACCCGGTAGAATACATTTTTAAAAATCTCTGATTATCCAAACCCTTGAATGTAAGAAGTTTTCTTTTTTTTTTAGTTTTGGCCAGGGCCGAGTTTGAACCCCGCCACCTCCAGTATATGGGGCCAGTGCCCTACTCCTTGAGCCATAGGCACCACCTAGAAGTTTTCAATAAAGTTAAAGTTCATTCTTTTTTGAGGAAACTCGTTTTCACTTGTCATTTGATTCTGATTGAGCTCTGTCCTTGCATTGATGGGTTTCACAATCAATGGGTAAGACCCATGTGTGGACAGGCTAGTGAGGGTGGAATACAACTAACTTAAATGTGACTATGTTCAGATGTATTGTATTTGACTATTCCAGGGTATTTTGATTTTTGTCTTTTGTAATTTCTATAGTGTTATGCACAATTAAACTTGTATGTGGAATTTGCATTATATTTTTAAGCATTTTTTAAACATTGCCATCCCAAAGTTTAGCAAACTAGAGCTAGAGGACTGAATCCGACCTGGTACCAGTTTTTTTGAAACAAAGTTTTATTTTGACATGACCAATACACAAGACAATAGTAAATATTTATTTAATTACTTATTGACTATGACTGTTTTTGTGTTATAACGATAGAACTAAGAGTCACAAAAGACAGCATGGTTTACAAAGCCAAAATATTTACTATCTGCTTCTTTATAGGAGGAGCTTACTAACCCTAATATACTAGCATACTTTGTGAACTCGGACCAGTTATTTTAATTTCTCTGGCATTAGTTTCCTCATTTGTAAAATAGGAACTATGATGGTACCCACCATATGTACTTAATTATGGGTAATAATGAGTGCCCACCATTATTAGGGGTTATAGAGATACTGAAACACTTATGATTGAGATAATTTAAGTTCTTAAGAAAATACTTGATTCATTGGCGCCACTTGTGGCTCAGTGAGTTAGGGCACCAGCCCCATATACCAAGGATGGCAGGTTCAAACACTGCCCCAGCCAAACTGCAGCAACAACAAAAAAAAAACAGCCTGGTGTTGTGGCAGGTGCCTGTGGTCCCAGCTACTCGGAAAGCTGAGGCAAGAGAATCGCCTAAACCCAGGAGTTAGAGGTTGCTGTGAGCTATGTGACATCACGGCACTATACCAAGGGCTATAAAGTGACTCTGTCTCTACAAAAAACTAAAATAAAATAAAAAAATACTTGACCCATCATAGGTGCAAAATAAATGTTGCCCAACATCATAATCAGCTTCATCATTTTCTAGGCAATAATGTAAGGCCATGGAGACAGCAAAGGATTTTAAACTATACTATTGTAGTTTGTATATGGAAGCCTTGGTTATGAAGCCTCTCACTTCCTGTTTAATAACTTCAGTAAGTAATGTAAACACTCAAATCTTCTCTTTTTAATTTGTATTATTGATATGAATACAATACAAATTATTACAAATTACAATATAAATATAATACAAGTTACTACAAATATAATAACTATTATTATTAGTGTATCATCTCCCAATAGCCTATTTATTATAGAGGGAAAATTAAAATAAATATGAAATGTGGTAAATTGTAAAGTGCAGTATAAACCAAAGATTGTAATGTCTAATCCACCTCCCTTCAGTTGTACACTTTGTACTTTGGGTAAATGAATATGTGTAATTTTTTTCATTAGCCAAGAAGGCTCAAGATTAACCACTTTCTGCTAAGTGTTTTCATGGATGCAACAAGGATGAAACTTACAGACATAATGAGTGAAAGAAACCAGACACAGAAGAGCACATGCAGTATGAGCTCTTTCACATAAAGTTGCACAACTAGAGTAATTAATCTTTAGTGATAGCAAAGAATATTATTTGCCTTCAGGGTCTGTATGAGGCCAGAATGTAGAGTATTAATGATAAAGACTTCTGAGAGGCAGACACTGTTATAGATCTCAATCTAGGAGGAGGTTAAACAAATAATGTTCCCTTTGTGTAATTTTTGAGTAACTTCTTTGTGTAATTCTTGAGTAACTTCTGAACACCTAACGTGTATGCACTTCATTGTAGGTCTATTTACACTTGAGCTCAATAATACTTACAAGAAAAATGAAAGGAAACAAAGAGAAGAGAAGAAAATAAAAAAATCATTAAATCCAACTACTTACACTGCTTTCAGAATTCAAAAATCTTCTGCCATCTTATCTGTTCACCTTATTCTAGCACTATCCCCCCATTTCTCTCCACAACACCATATAATACACCAACACACTTGCACAGAAACACAACCCTGTAGTAAGATGGGACTTTGGTCAAACTTGTCTACATAAAGACTCTACTAATACACATTTGCCTATGTTTCGGCGTGCACAGACACACACACAGACATACATCCGTATAACAAAATAGGACGAGAGTTGTCCAACCTTTTCTCCATAGTGTGGAGAAAAAGGTGATATTTTACACAAGTGACTTTTTATTTTTTTCTTTCTTTTTTTTCTTTTTTTGAGACAGAGCCTCAAGCTTTCACCCTGGATATAGTACTATGGCATCACAGCTCACAGAAACCTCCAATTCCTAGGTTCAAGCAAGTCTCCTGCCTCTGCCTCCCAAGTAGCCGGGACTACAGGCTCCTGCCACAACGCCCAGCCATTTTTTGGTTGCAGCCATCATTGTTGTTTGGCGGGCCCAGGCCGGATTTGAACCCGCCAGGTCTGGTGTACGTGGCTGGTGCCTTAGCCCATTGAGCCACAGGTGCCGAGGCTTATTTTTTTCTTTGGGGTAAATCTTATGACCTCCACTTTTACCTGAAATCTTAACAAGTTTAGTAAGGCATTATGACTTACGTGGAACTCACAGGTCATGTTCGCTCCATGTTATATACTTATATTGTGCTATTTACCAACATTTTGTTTAAATTTTACTTTATGTGTGCATATATGCTTTCTGTTCTCAAACCATAAGCATGTTCCACGAAGATAAGACAACAAAAGTCTAAAAGAGAGTTACGCTTATAGTGGCAATCAAATACAGAGGATGCTCTAAAAGTGTATACACATTTTAAGAAAGGAAAAATCTGTATTAAAATTATAAAACTTAATATATGCTGATAACAAAAGAGGACTACGAGGTCCTCACATTTAAGCACCTCTCGTAATCAATTACAGAAGGCAACTCACAACTTCACAAAGATGATAAAATTGTCTTCATTACAGTATCAGTGTATACTCTTCTGATAATTGTTTCTGTAACTTTGAGAAGGATTTAAAAGAAAACTCAAACTATGTGTATGTGGTGAACTGTGCTGAAAACTTTTCCACTTTGTTCATATAGCGTTCCCTTATCCTTCACATAAGAAAACTGAATAAATATTTAGTCTATTATTTTTGAAGTCTATGCTGAAAAATATGTGAAACATTCATTTTTTTTCTTATTTGTTTGTCGCAATGTGGCTAGGGGTTTGTATAAATTATATTTCAGAACTTTGGACTTCACCAGATGTTGAGCAATATGCCGCTAAGATGTAAGTACAAATGGTTTCACTCTGATTCCTTTGTACAAGCGAAAGACAACTTGGAATTCTAAACAGATTAGAAATAGAGGCTGCTCTTGTTTGGGCTCTCTTAGAAAAGAAGACTCTCTTTTGACAAATCCCTCTGCTTACTAGACAAAGTGCAAAGGCGTTACATCTGGAGTTCATAAGCCATTGTTTTATGGAATTGATCCATCACACAATCCATTCTATTCTTGAAATAAACCCAGGAGATTTTGTTAAGTAAGATGCTATATGCACACTTACTGACACATTCACTCACACACACACACACAACACTAAACACACTTTCTCCCAGTATAGATGAGTGTCCTCACAAAAAAAACACTTATGCAGAGGGTTTGTGATATGTTTTTGAAATTTGCATTTATTGTTTTAACATTATTTATCTTTTAAAAGATTTCTGAATCCAGCTGCAAGAATTATTCTCTTTGCTTCAAACCTATAACCCTCTGTTTTTTTTAATTAAAAAATGCTCTATGATACATTTCCTTTCAATTGAAAAGGAACATAAAGCTAAGTTATTTTGAAACACATCACCCCCAGATACTTCAGAATTTATTTTCCCTCTTTAAATCGTGAAGCACATATTATTTCTTTCACATCTTTAGATTGTCAGAATTCAAATTGTCCATTCCCTGAGAATAAAATTTAAGGAAAGATTCAGCAAGTAGCTATATATATGAGAAATGAATTTTTAAAGGATTTTAGAAATTTGAGAGGAGTTGCTCGTAGATTGTACTGCTTTCAAAATTCCTTAGGATACCATTCTAAGGAACGACTCCAGTTCAGATCACTGAAGGGCCTTGATGTCTTATTTATTCTTCTGCAGATTGTAATCTACATGTTCAGAAGGCCCCTCTCTAGAGTATAATTTAATATAATTGGCAGTCATTGTTCCTCGAAAAGTTTGAATTAAATTAACATAAGCATGAATGAAACTGGTAAAATAACCACACACAGATTTTATTTGGTTCCCCCTTAGGATCAGTGACGACACTGTGTAAAATTGACATTTGGCTATTAGGGTTTTCATCGAATCACTCCAAATTTGATTAAAAGTGGATATTTCAGTGTACAGTAATTTAGGTTTATGAAAAACTCTTGGGGTTCCCATTTAGTTGTTGGGTTTATTGAAGAACAGGGTATTTTATGTGCGTAGTGATGAATTTTTGTTCTTTTCTTTTTATAGTAAGATCAAATACAGATTGCAAAACTGACAGAGCATGAAATTGTTTTTAGAAATTGTGGGAGCGCATTTAGATGGCAAGAATCAGAGGAACAGTTGTTAGTAAAAATGTGTGTGGAAAGGATGACGGTAATGGATAGGAGAGAATAAAGGTAGAGAAGCTTTAGTGTGGGACAAAACCGTTCAGCTGACACACACTTCTCTGTAGAGTATTTTGCCTGTTAAGCCAGTACCATTAAAAGCAGGCAAGTTGTTTGGGGGAGGGGAAATGTCCTCATTGTTCTGAATTTTATTTTCCTGGACATACACTTGGGAGGAAAACTGGTATGGGTTTTGTGTCTTATGGTAACTGCCACTGCACAGCAATTAGTCTTCATTATGTCTGTGCTTATGCAATACTAATTAACATGCCTGTTGTGCTGCTTTCCTTATTTGACCATGTGACAGCCCACAGGTCTGACACCCTCTATGAACCAACAGCTGAGGAAATTTTCAACATGGCAGATTTTTACAAAATACACCCAAACAAAAAATGTAATCACACTTTTTCCTGAACAACTGCATTAACAGAATGTGTTATAGCCAGTCTACAATTAGAGGGTTGCATTCATTTGTACTAAGAAAAAAAAAAAAAAAAAAACAGAGACTGGAGCCTGTTCAAACATAGGCATACAAATGATTTTACCTTGGGTCCAGAATTTAAAAATGTAATAACACTGTATTATATTGTCATTGAGAATATAATTTTTCACTACATTTTAAAAATTATCGTTGAAAGTTTAAAGCAATGTTGTCAATATATTTATAGCACCATTCTGGACCTCTGTCTTACTGGACAATTTAGTAAACCTGCACATGCTGGGAATTTTAGATTCTGGACATTGGTGATTTTGTTTTTGTTCGTTCATTTTTGTTGTGAATTGGACTGGGGTACTATGATAAAAAAATCAGAACCTAAGTGCTGACTACATGGATTATAATACGTCCCTGGTAGTGCATTGGGAGAGTCACAATGGGCTTAAGAAATAAATACAAAATTGACTTTATGATATGAAGGACAACGTTTGATGCTTTCAAGATTGTAATAGAGATATTTGGCCAGAATGCAAATTAAGGAATGTTTTCTTTAGAAAGTAAAAATTGAGGCTCGGGATCTGTAGCTCAACAGGCTAAAGCACCAGCCACGTATACCTGAGCTGGCAGGTTCGAATCCAGTCCAGGCCCGCCAAACAACAATGACGGCTGCGACCAAAAATAGTCAGGTGTTGTGGCGGGTGCCTGTAGTCCCAGATACTTGGGAGGCAGAGGCAGGAGACTCACTTGAACCCAGGAATTGGAGGTTGCGATGAGCTGTGATGCCACAGCACTCTATCCAGGGTGACAGCTTGAGGCTCTGTCTCAAAAAAAAAAAAAAAAAAAGGAAGGAAGAAAGAAAGAAAGAAAGTGAAAATTGAGCAGAAAACTGAGGTAAAATAGGAGGTTAAGCAGATGAGCTGAACTTAGAACATCAGATAACACACTTAGATGCAAGTTACTTCTCCGTAGATCTGGTCTGGTTTGGTTTGCTTTGGTTTGGTTTATGGGTACTTTTGTTTTGGAGTTGTTTTTTTTTTAATTATTAAATCATAGCTGTGTACATTAACGCAATCATGGGGTACAATGTGCTGGCTTTATATACAATTTGAAATATTTTCATCAAACTGGTTAACATAGCTTTCATGGCATTTTCTTAGTTATTGAGTTCAGACATTTATATTCTAAAGGATACAGGTGTTGGAGTTTGTTGTTTTTTTTCTACTAATACCTGGGATCCAAGTCCAGAAAATTAGATTTAAATTGTTCAGGTCCTGTCCTGGGTATTGAGACTTTTAGAATATCCTTAGGTGATTTTAATGTACCATATGATTGGGGAAGAATTGATCAGAATATTCCAGGCAGATAGAAAAGTCTTTGTTGTGGTAGGAGGAAGAGTGGCAAAATCTTAAAGAGGCTGCAAATCTGTTGCTGCTCTGGCAGAGCAGGGAGGGGTGTGGTGGGAGACAGCAGGCAACGTGAGACTGAAGGGCGGCCGGGAGAGAAGCCTTGGGAGGCAAGGCAGATTCCAGGTTTTCTAAATGTAGCAAGGAAGGAACAGCTCTTGGTAGACAGGGTACCCCAACTCTTCTGTTTTTTTTCCATGAAAAATGTAAAAGGTATTGACTTTGCTTTTCTTGTGTATTTTTTATTTGTTGGCCTTCAGGTTCCTTTAAACAAGCAGAATTTTCTGAGATTAAGTGGTTAAGGGAGAAACTGAAAGCTTTCCTTTTTATTCAGTTGGAAAATCTTGAAAACCATTCAGGATGATTCTCAAAGAGTCGCTCAACCTCCAACTGTTCAGGACATGACCTGAACAATTAAATCTAATTTTCTAGATGTGGTCTCCCAGCCACCACACTGGTACTCACTGAGTACCTCACTGAGCTTCCAACTGCAGCTATGTGTGACCATCATCCAGGGAAATTTTCACAAATACTGGTATCTAGCCCCAGGACAGTCGATGTAGGAGGGATACCTAAGCATAATATAATTTGAGGTTCTATAGCGAGTTTTAATACCAATCTACTGGATAGATGTCTTTGAATTGATTGAATTTGGGTATATTGATCTTGGAATTGCACTGGAATATCTTGGTTTTTGAAAATGAGGGAAAGTTAAAATGAATACATTGAGATAGTTGCTTAAATGCATTTTCATTGCAGAATAGAGGTGAGTCCTTTCAGGCAGATCCCATTAAAGGAAAGAGCCTCCAGAATGCTTGGTGATGAAACAACAGAATCCTGACCTCCTCTGTCATTTTGCTATCAACTGCGTCACATTCCCCACAATATATTTTCAATAGTCTGATATCGAGTAACTAATTATAAACACTTGCACTTCCATCACTTGGTTGTGAATATTTTCCCACATGTGTGTAAATTCCACCCATTTTTGTCAGAGCTTCTGCTTTCCTAGAGCTCAGTAAGCCCTCCGAGTCTGTGCATTTCAAGGAAGACAAAGAAGTCTGCAAACAAAAGGAGTAAAGGAAGTTTTTACAGAATAGAAAGGAAAGGAAGCAGACCTTGAAGGTGGGTAGAAAGGAGAAAAGCAAACTGTGACTGGAAAAGAAGGCTCCTTGACAAGAGGCAGCATACTGATGGGGGTCAGAGAAAGGAAGAGTCACTGGACTTTTGCCAAGAAGGTTGAACACTAAGGGCAATGAATGGCTCTGTCAATGGGTGGCTACCTAAGGAAGCAGGGCATTGAGCTTGTGGGTTATTCAGCAAAGCCTCCTCCATTACGGTGAATGACATTGGTCCCAACAAAGGATTCTGCAACAGGGAAGTAAAGCTTTTGGGGTGAAGCATGCCAGGGAAATTCTGAAGGCTGTGACACAGATGAAGGCAGATTCTTCAGCATGAATTGAACAAAATTTAAAGAAAGTCTGAAAGCGAGACCTTGGAACGATTAGAGCCCTACCAACCAGCACCAGGGACAGCAGGGAAATTTAATAATAGCTCTTAGGAGATCATGTCTGGAAGAAGATTTTCTAAAGGTCAAAGTGAGCAGATCATACTTTCCACTTGTATGAAATTTTAGAGCTGGAAAGGAACTCCCAACTCATCCAGTTGAAACCCTTCTTCTAACAAATAAGAAAATGGAGACCAAATAGCCTGCCGATATAAGACATTTTTGAGAGGTGGGCCTAGAACCCAGACAGCATCTTTCACAGGCATTTTGTTTTCTCAGGCATGAGACTGAATCCCATGGAGGAAAGGTTTCTATTAGTCACGGGAGATTGCAAGGAGAGTTATTGGATACTGGACCAGTATAGTGTTGAAACCGGTCCACTGAAACCATCACTGCTGACTGATAGCAAGTGAACATCAAGACAGCAGTGTACAGGACACTTTGGGTGGGATTGAGGAGAGATTTGAGTTTTAAAAGTTCTCCATTATAGGGGCAGTGCCTGTGGCTCAAGGAGTAGGGTACTGGCCCCATATACCAGAGATAGTGGGTTCAAAACCCACCCCTGGCCAAAAAAACTACAAAAAAAAAAAAGTTCTTCATTATAGACACATGACATTCCTTTATTCATCTATGCCTCCCATGTGTGTGGTCATGTGCTTGGCACTGCAGAATAGTGCAATAGACTTTACCTGAGGGTGCTTACAGCTAGCATCAAACCTAACACTATGTGTACACAACTACAATAAACTCTTGACTGTAAAACAAGTTGTAAGTTCTAGAACAGATCGGTAGCCGGGGCATTTAAGAAGATGGAAGGCTCACTTTTATCTGTTAGGACCAATAGACATGCAGGAGTCAAGAAAATTTCATGGGAAAAAAAGTAGAGTTTGAACTAGATATTGAATACTAAATGTGGTGTGCCTGGTGAGGAATGAGAAAAAAGCATTTTAGAAAGAAGGAAAAGAGCTGCATGCATGAACAAAATTAGTGCTTTTTGACTAGATAAGAAATATTTTTGATTTTTTTATTTTGGGGGGTTCATTGAGGGTACAAATAATTAGGTTATACTGATTGCCTTTATCAGGCAAAGTATCCTTCTTATAACAGCATCCTACTCTCAAGAGGATGAGAAATATTTTTGACAATAAGGTTGGGAAGGTGAGTTGGAGTTATATCCTAAAATATTAAGTTAAATACTAGGGGTGTCAAAAACTGTATATGCATTATAGAGATGTTCTCTATGTATTCGATATTATATTGTGTACATACTTTGAGTACCTCTTATAATTGCAGAAGACAAATGTGACTTGTATTTATTTTTTATTATCAGTATATATTAAGTATTATAATTGTAATATATTTCTTTCCTTTCTTAAAACGTGTATATATATTTTTGGCACCCTCTGTGTTTAAATTGACATTGAAATGTGTGAGAGGGCAGTGGCATGGATAGAGAGGAAGGAGGGGCGTTGAGATGTATTTTAGGAAAAGCCACTTTGGAGCAAGGCAAAGGTAGTCTGGGGGAAAGGAAGCCCGAAAGTCCAGGTCTCTTCGGTCAGGCCTGAAAACTCTCATGTCGACGAATAGAGAGTTGGGCTCAGACCCACAGCTTTAAGAACAAAGGTTATGACCCAGATGGAAGATGTAGCCAGGGAATGTCAGGCACAGTCTGCCCCTAGATGGACATGAGGTGGAGACCCCACGCTGGCTTCAGAGGTTCTGCACTGGGGTCCCATGAAGAAAGGCAGAGTCACGGAAATAAGTGTGGAATATAAACAGTTCAATCACACTCATCATATTCTCATACTTTGAAAAAAATACCTCGTTTCTCTCTAAAGCATACGAATCTGTCATATATATTATATTTTGCATATGTACCACATGCAGACAAAAGCAAATGTTTTAACTGTAATCACTTCTGGAAATTAGGTTTAGAGCAAAAGAGAAATAAATACAGAATTACATAATTATGCAGTAAGGAAATAGATAGAATTTATATTATTGCGCATAGTCGAACTATAGACTCTGGCTAGAGTTTTATCATTTGGTATGCAGCCTTTACTATTCCAAAACTTCCTTTAACTTCTTTGGTGATTAGACGTACTTCACAGAGCAGCCGCTCAGCGTTGAAGATAATCACTGGCAGCTCAAGTTCAGGCTCTACAGGATCGTTAGGCAGGGACCCAAAGAGACCCTGTGTCTTCTACCTCAATTTAGTACAACGAAGAAGAATGAATGTAAAAGATCAACCTCTTTTTTTTCTAATTTTAAAGAGGTTATTTTTATATAAGTCCTTGGAATGTTTAGTTTTGTTTTTACTATGCTACAAAAATACTGATAACCAACAGACTAAAATGAAAAACAAATAAACAACAGTAAAAACTGTTGGTAAGAGGAAGTGTGGAATACTCCCATATTTGTAGTATTCTTTACTTTTTGTGTAATCTTCATACCTATTTATAATTCTTACTTTCTCATTCTTTCTCTCTGCCTTGGTTAAATAGTTAAATTCTCCCCATTTCTGATAATGGATATCTCCAGAATTTCTTTATAGAAGGGGCTTAAGGGTAGCAATCAGGCTGAAATAGAGGAGTTGGGCAACTTGTTTTGAACTTAAATTAGAAATACATGCTTTAAATTAAAATTGTGTACAATTTATTTTAAAGGATAAAGTTTTCTAAATATGATTTTACACTTTTCATCAGATTTCGAAAGAGTTTAATTTCCTAACATTGTTATTACTAATATTATTCTCTGAATAATAGTTAATGCAGATGGAGAGAATAGTGTTAAACAAATTTCTACCTTTGTTGATACTATTATTAACTGCATTGCAAAATGTAATTTATGAAACAATACTCAATGGCAGCTCCTAACTATTTAAATGCAGCTATCAATCAGTATTCTGTAATTGCGTACATATGCATAGTATATTGCTCCAAAATGAGAGAATAATATAAATATATTTTATACACAATCCATTTATTATTCATTTATTGATTCTTTTACTCAACAACTATCTGATGAGTTTCGATCACACATATAGTTGCAGATAACTAAATTCACACATAAAAAATAATAAAAATAAATGTTGTATACCACTCAGGTGCGAAACAGATGTGGACCCTCAACTGAAAGGCCCCTTTTCAACCCTTATTATTCTCTTAATAATAGCTAAAATGATACCTTCCTTGTAGTTTAGAAACCAACCTTCAAATATTAGAGCTGTCTTTCTAGAGGCACAATGTGTGTTTAAGTACATGACTCAGGAGCTAAAGTGCCCAATTTTGTCATATACTATGTATTTGCTGTGTGTTCTAAGGCAAGTTACTTGACCTCTCTGAGTCTCAGTGTTCTATCCAGGGAAATGATAACAACAGTGTCTGCCTCATTGAGTTGTTGCAAAGATTGATTGAACTAATACATGCAAATTTCTTAGAGCAATGCTTTGTTTGTAGTGAGTACTTAATATAAGTTTAAATATTCTTCTTCCAACTAAGGTCTTAGACCTATTTGTATTTATAAGCATTAAGCCTACTTCCTTACCTTACATAATCAACTGTTAATGTTTGTGGACCCCACCCCTAAATAAGCAAATAAAATCAATAAGCCAATAATTGCACCTGTATTTTTACATATTTAATATACACTATTGGACTAAAAATTCATAAAAGTTATGCCGATACAAACGCCAAATCGAGGTGATAATGCTAAATAATTTCTTCTCTAGCATGTTCCAGCTCATTCTATTATTGTGAGAAACTTCAAAATCAACTGCAATTTTAAATATCTATTGGAAAACACATTACATATCCTCTAAATGATAAAAAGATAGAAGGATACATTAATATCGCTGAAATATAGACTTGAAAGGCAGTAACAGCAGCTGCCTACGACCTTTTTATTGAGAAAGTGACCCAGAAAATGGCCGAGGAAATTTCATCATTTATTTCCCACTTCCAAACCAAAGTCTCAGATGCCTTTAAATCCCCAAAGGATAAAGTTGGCTTTAGTTGTATATAAAACACAAATTGAATAAGGGAATGTTTTATCTTTACTGCTCAGATTTTTTTCCTCATCAGTTTCTAATAGAAAACCACATTAATAATTTATTTTCTAAAAATGCACAAATCACTTTTAATTATAATCTCTCCATAGTTGTAATTCATGGAAATTAATGTGCTATCAAATACAAAAATAGATCTTGCAAATTCTCTAAAAGCACATATTTGTTTCTGGGTGAGCACATCTGATAGCACCTCTATGCCATGTTCTTTCTGTCTTGCTGGAAAGCATTAGGGATTAAATTGTGTGCACAAGAGATCATATTCATTTAGAAATTTGAGTTTCTTGAATATTTTTTATGTTTCAATATAGATTACACAGAGTGGACACCCATTGAATTCAGTTACTGAATGAGTGAAAAAAGTGAGATAAATGAAGCTCTTTTATAATCTCTGGAAGGCAAAAAAAATTCATATATATTACTTTGGGATAAGATAGGGTTGTTATAATGTCACATTTATTCCTATGGGAACTGTAAATCATTTCTGTTTATAAGAGAGCAGTCTTCCCTTCTAAATGTTTATATTTGAGTAAAGGCAGAAAGGTATATAAGAAGGCAATTAAAATATAGGGTGTCTTATAATTGGAAATTTGTACACCCATGTACAGCATGGGTGGTAGGGTTGTGTTAATTTGATTGTGCTAATAATTAAATAACATCTGTATGTATATGTATCATATATACACATGTATGCATATCCATTTTAAATCATATCATATATCTTGAATATATTAAATCTTTATTTGATAATTAAATATTTTACATATATAGGCTACTGATAGGGTTATACAAAACTTTTTCTGGGAACAATGAAGGTGGCACTTTAGGATCATTAAATATTTTGACAAGAATTAAGTTTGAACTTTGCATTTGTAAGAAGTTGTAATGCTGGGGATTCCTCTCCAAGTGGAACGGTGTGTTGTTCTCTTCTGCGGATGACTTTCCTTCTCCACATCGAGTAACACGGACTCTAAGGTGTCCTTAAAGTTTCAACCTGTAAATATTCTACCTCATTAAGCATAAGGACCAGCCCTGGACATATGTCAGTAGTGTCCACTTTCCTTCAGAGGTTTAGGGTGATGAGAAGATAAAGGGTCTGCTTACCAGATGGAGCTTGTCAGATTAGAATTGGTGCAGAGTAAATATCGCTGTCATACTGTTTTCTTTTGCTTCTTGGAAGCACAAAGAATCCCCTGTGTAGGTAACGTATGTGCATATTTAACAGTTTGAAACAATAAAGCTCAGCAGAAGGTTGGCTAGTGGTTGTACCAGGGGCTATTGCCTGAAGGCACGTTCTGCTTTCCTCATGACAAGGAACATTAGCAACCAGTGGCTTGGGAAAGACAGAGGCAGATCAGTCTCCTGGGGCCCTGTTGGCCACATGATGTGAGAGCCCTTAGACACAGCAATGAGATTACTGCTCCAGAAAGGGTTTACCACATCTATTACCACATGAACTTATAGGGCTGCCAGCTCACTCAACTTACAAAGGTCAGACATGATTCAAAATGTTATTATACTATAAAGAAGGAAGGAAGATGAGGTTCCATCACTAAAATTTCTATTTCCTTCTGTTGCACATACTGCGTCTTGTGAAGTCCAATATTACTAAATAACCTGCTTCTATTTTAATAAGTGTTTTATAGCCCTTAAATTAGAAGAACATTTCCACTTTATTTGTAATAGAAAATTTGATCTTTTCTGGTGGAGTAACAGTGTGATAAAGACAGCATATGTATCTATGCATTGTGCTTAGGCTTCTCTTCTAGGGGAGTAAATCTGAGTATAATGAGTGGTTAGGGAAAGGTTACTCAGGTAAACGGTAGTTTCTGGGCTTTGCTTTTGTGAGTGTGAGGTATTTCAGGCTAGAATGAGCAAATGCAGTCCTCTACTGCATTCTGTTTGCGTTTTAAGGTAACTGGTCTTTAAAGGAATTTACTTTTCCACCTCTTTGACCCCTTTGGTAATATTCATTTACTTGAGAAAGACTATTTGTTTTCCTCAATAATGAGTTAATTTCCACACAGGTACATTGGAAAAATTTCTCAACAAAAGTGAGTGACTGTTTTTCTTTCATTTTAAGGAGCCGCTGCCTTGTTATTTTGCAACATGTGAAAAATAAATAAATAATCTTCAAGTGTAGCTGTTAAAAAGTACAATAAACACCACATTATGGAGATGGAATTTTTAAACATTGCATTTGTGTTCATAAAAGAGGGCAAAACAAAAGATTTCAACTGTCCTTTCCCTGGCAAGTCAATCAATTTCCTAGCAAATCACCCTGATTGCTTTTTTCGGGGTGTGAGACTATAAAAATGAATGTTGCCTACAATCCAAGTCTCAGAATGTGCCAGGCACAGCAATACATCAGCACTATAAGCTGACATAGTTGGGGATGGCATTCTCGGGTGGGATGTAAAAAGGACAGAAGTACGCAGTCTGTTCTGTGGCCGTCTAACCCTCTTCAACTCGGAAACATGAACTGAAAATATGTGAATTCACCCATGTGTGCCTGGGCATTGTCAAAATTAAATTCAAGTTGATGAGACGAACCATTCTCAGCCTGAAGGCTAATTTTTTTTCTCTATCTTGAACACCTATTTTATCATTCGCCAAAGTGTTAGTTATAAAAATAGACAAATTAAACAAAGGATTTTCTTTAAGTTTTGAAAAATTGTAAGAGTTTTCCCTATGAAAACAATACTAAAAAAAATTAAGCTTTTAAAAAGTTCATCAAATAGTATATGAAATTAGTTTTAAAATCTTAGAACAAAAATGAAACTGAATATCTACACAAAAATTAATGTGTGCATGTATTTGTGTCATTTGTATTTTGAACACTTTATGTGATATATATTTATTTTGGTAACTTCTTTATTATTATATAAATAAAAGTAAATCTTCAAGATTAGGACATACTTTTGGTATTAGGTGTTATTAGAGCATCCTACTATTTCCTCTTTTTTAGATAGTTAACGAGAGAAATAAAAAATCATTAAGGTGTGCGGAGCATGTGGCTCAAAGGAGTAGGGTGCTGGTCCCATATACCAGAGGTGGTGGGTTCAAACCCAGCCCCAGCCAAAACTGCAAAACAAACAAACAAACAAACAAACAAAAATCATTAAAGTGCTAAAGGACATTATATTTGCTATTTTAGTTTTAAAATCTGATCACATAGTAAATTTATTATAATATTTTATTCACATATTCAGTAGCCTATGACATTCTGTAGTGGGTTTTGAAATCCAATTCATGTTTTAAAATTTCAAAATATAATTTTTTTTTCTAGTTTGGTAAAATATTCCTTAAAAAATTTCTCATCTGATTTCTTTTAATTGAAAACTATTAGCACTCATGAAATATATTCCCTTTATAAACATAAATACTTTTAATATAAAACATAATATACTTTTAAATATAAAAATATTATTTTTAATATAAAAACATAATATACTTTTTTAAAGCATTCAATTATTTGGGTAAAGCAATGTAAATCTATAAGCTAGAAGTTGTAGAATGTGATTATTAATTTGATAAAATATATCTCAGTAAATTGTAAAATGCAACAAAAATATTCCATCTGTAGAGAAATCTTGGCTTCTATTAAAATAAACATACATTTTAAAAATGCTCTGTGACCTTATCTCAAGAGGTAAATTCTCTAATAGGTCAATACAGTAACATGTCTGAACCAAATATTAAGCCATGTTGTATACAGCAGGAGTATCTTATTTAAATGTTCTCGCCTCCTTGTCATTCTGATCTACAGTATGATCATCCTTCTTCAAACGATACATGAACAAAAGTTTAACAAGAGTAAACACCAGGACTTAGGAGTGTAGGGGGTACTAAGCTCTAATCTATGTGGGAGAAAGAATCCCAAAATGGTCTAGGACTCTAAAAATTATGTCAGAGATGCACAACACATCCAAATAGAATGTTGGAAAACAACCTGGGAAAAGGAAAAAGAAGTGTAGATGCTAGGTACTAGCTATGGATGCTAAGGTTTAAGTTCAGGAATCTCAGTAATACCATTTCTGACCATTCTTGTGGTATTATAACTTTATGGAGCCATAACATGCTAGTAAAAATAATGACCAGCTGTCAACTTTAACGAAATGTGTGGGGCTAGGGAATTCCATAACTTTTATATGTCTAAAATGTCAATATTAATATTGATGCATTACACTTCTCCCTGTTCAAATTTGTAGCTAATTTCATTTTGCCTTCTTTCTCTCCAATTATGAACGTATAGGTACACATATAGAAAGTAGCTGATCTTGGATCCCAGGTCTTCAGACTTTTAATTTAGTGTCTTGTTCAAATGAATCAAGAAGGAAAATGAACACTGTATCCTAATTCTGACCCTACCAATGTGGGCCATGTATACCCACATTATGGGGCTGAAATTAGTCCGTCAGTTGTTTCCATTCATTTCCTCTTATTTTAATCCCACGTAATTCCAATTTATAGCTATGATTGATAAATGCTTATCTAGAATCTGAAAAAAATAGTAATTATTTTCCTTTAATTTTATTTTCAACAATCCAATGAATATTGATTACTATTAACCCTCATATTTATATCCCACAATTATAAACACACAAATACATCGTTCAGAGAAATACAATTTCTGTGCTTAACTGTCTATCCCCAAAACCGATGTAGGAAAAAGGCAGAATGAAATCAGTTAGAAAAAAAAGTAGAAAGGATGCGTCTTTTGTGGTTGGTTCATTTTTTATGTTTGCTACATCCTGGGTTTTTCTTTTCAATATTTTTTTTTAAATTTCAGATTAATATATGGGTGCAAACAATTAGGTTACACTATTTGTATTGTCAGGTAAAGTTCTGGTTGCAGTGGAGCCTTTCATCCAGGAGGGATGCTATGTATCCTTACCTTGTACCCAAGCCCCGCCCTCCTCCCCTCTTCTCTCCTCCTCCTCCTGCTACTTGTGTACACTTGTGTGTTTCTTTTTCCTTATGTGCACTTATAGTTGTTCGTCTACTAGTTTCATATCAGCAGTGAGTAAGTTGAATGCTTGCTTTACATTTTTTGTAATTACCCAAATGCTAGTGTTTTAATGTAGAGAGACTGAGAATTTCTTCTATAGATTGAATAATGTGCCTACGTGTTTATGGGGAGAGGTCTTCATTCACATTCTCCTAAAAGAGTAGGGTTCATTATTAGGACTGCCAGGCTGAACAAAGAAAACATTGGTGTTAAATGTTGTTAACTGGCAACCCTACTTCGAAGAGCTTCCTAGATGAGTAAAGGCGACTTCTGTGTCAAAGACACAATGTCATCCTTCTCTTTTTTAGAGACATTGACCCGGCTGACAAGTCTCTCTGGAAAACCCAGCAAGAATCAAACATTAACATCAGCAAGCATCACATTAGTATCAGTGAGACTACTGAAGAGTCCGTAGGGAGAAAAGTCGGAATGTTAAGCACAGATACTTGAAGAATAGCAAGAGTAAGGCTGAGAAAAAGTAAATGCCAAAAGTGACTACCTTTATTCCTTAATGCTAAATCTTCCTACAGATAATTTATAATATATCAAAATGAAAAAAGTGATGATGTGACATTAATTCTTTCTTCCTTCCATTGAAAAAAAGTTGGAAGACTTCATTTTCTGTATCCTAATACGGCCTTGCAGATATTCTGCATTCAGAAAAAGATGACCTCCGCTGGATTCCAGTGAGCAAGAGAAGACAGTTTTCTCTGGTTGTAAATTTCTTTCAGTGGGACACCTAGTGAATTTTATGTAGACATAACTTAAATCTAAAACTTATTTGTGACAATATTAACAGTTTTAGGTAACCATATCTTGCATTACTAAAACTGAGTCACCATAAAGCCTATAGCCTCTGAAAAAAGCTTTGTATTAAAGCACATCTCTACACCTCTGTGTAGTGCTGGAGCCACTGTGAACATCTATGAGCAATTAAGTTGAGAAAGATGTTTTTGGAAACTCTCTGCAAAAGCGATGGTTTTCTATTTGTCTCTCAAGGTCATGAAAACAGGTAAGAGAAGACGACAATTAATCTAATTATAAAAAAACTCCCTTGCAATTGAGGACAGATGAGAAAAAAAATAATTATCTTGAGTCTAATAGTCTTATAGTTCAGTTCAAGTTATAGTCCAGAGAAAAAGAAAGATATGAATTTTTGTGTTTTAGTACAATTTCAAAAGTCTGTGCATTTTACCTATTGAGAAGTCTCAAAAATAAATGGCATGTGATAACTTGTACAATTTTGTTTCTCTTAAGATTCAAGCTTTGTTTTTCAGAATAATTATCCAATATCTTGATAGATGAAAATAATTCAGATCAAGATTTATAAACTCAAAGTCTTACTACTTGAACAGAGAATTCAATGTGGATAGAAGTGATGAGCTTTAAGTGGAAAAATGAAAAAGCCCAATAATGGATTAGGTCTAAAACAGCCTTTTAGTCATGAGTGAAGAGGCTGATGTAATGTAAGCACTCATGAGTAATCATATGTCTTCTGATGAGTGAATTGAAATGTCATAGCAGAAGTAATCCACTATACATTTTATTATGAATTTTTGTGGGTAGATTTAAATTCATTTTCTGACTCATTTAATTCATTTAATCAAAACAAAATCTAAGATGAAAAAATTGATTTTTGTAAAAAAGAGTTTTACCCCAATATATGCATTCATTTTTCTTTCTTTGTTTTCTTCGTTAGTTGATTGGGCTATATCATTTGTGCAACTATTTTTTGCAGTGTTGTTACTGTTTTTTATCAAAGACCACACAACTACATAACCCAAGTGATTTCAACAATGTTGTATCACTTTGTGTGCACTAGAAGTAGTCTAGTATTTTCAGTAGCTCTGATCAGGTATGTCTTTGACTTGATTTTTCAGATTTGTCCCGTAGATGCGATGCATTTTTGCAAAACTGGATTTTGCAAGACATTGTCAATTAGAAAAATGCATGACTATTTAATTGCCTTACCTTGTTTTAACTCATCTAAGATCTAAGGCTAAGATCATCCTAACGTTTAATAAGACTACAATTGCCGAACGTATTTTGAAACCATTAGGTCAGAGATTAAGAACAGAAAGAAGTCAGTATTTAATGAAAGCTCTCACACAGCAGTCATCATGGCCATCAGTATTACCTGTGGGAAAGTAGGATTCAACTGATTCACTTGAGCAAGTGTTCTTGCTCTATGTTATTCATAGTATTTTTTTTCAGTCAAGATCACTTATCTCTTTTCCATAATCAATTATTTTGACAAACAACTGTTTTCTCCTTTCACCCCCATCACTCAAAACAAATGATTCAGACAACTTTTCTAACTTGCAAAATGTGAGTTAGCCTTTAGCAATTATGCAAACATACATGCGCTAGCCAGTTGAATTTCAGATTTTTAAAATTATTTCTATAACTGCTATGTCATACTTTACAAATAAATTGTAACAGGTGAAGATATTTTTACCTTATTGAATATCTTCATTATCTACCTAGACAATTTTCACAACAAGTAGTCACTGGTTTCAAGTATGCTGTCCTGTCAGGTTTTATTTAATTCATGCATTATTTGGAGGTGATGAAATACACTTATATAATCCAGAAGCATTTTATAAAGCCAGGTTTATAATTGACTTTTAAAAACTTAGAAAACATATTCTTCTCTCTAACTCAGGGTAGAAGAGAAAGTGAATGAGATTTTTTGTGTTTTTCTCTTACCTATCAATTGACAAATAAACCAATATGGAAGAAGTACTATCTTATGTAGAAAATAGGAAACTATATTTTTTGCATGATTTTTGAGTGAGCATGATTAGAAAAGTCAGATAATTCATAGTTTCTTTCCTCAGGCCATAAATTATAACATAGAGCCTTCTCATGAGCTAAAGAGTTTAATGAGTGCATATTTTCTTAAGTTAAACTTTCACTGTCTTGAGCGAAAAGTATATGCTGTGTTATTGGTTCGTGCAATGTCCATAATGAGCAATGAAAAGAAACAGCCCTCCCCTACTATGAGAGTGAAATAGAAACCTGCGTGCCGGAATTCAATATGGCAGTTACCATGGAAATGAGTCAACACACACGCACTCTTAAAATTCAGAAATCTTAATTATCACAAAATCTATAAATCTGCGACCTTATTCGCCTTGTCTGATGGCTTTTAGAGTCATGCTTAATTTCACAGCTGACAGTACAAAGCTTATCTTCATTAAAAAAAAAAAGTCTAATTGGAACCTAGCAGCTGTTTTCCATAAAAGAAAATTCCCCTTACATGGAAAAACTATAGCCTCCTCCACTCTTCACCAGATAAAGTTGAAGGAACAAGGTAAAGCATTAAGTGTATATTCATGACTTCAAGTACCGTCTTTTATTGTCTCAGTTAGCATGAGTGAGCGATTCTGTATTAAACAGTCCCCTAATTGTGGTAGTTTTGCAAGCTTTTAGAAACAGGCCTCTTACTCCTTGGGCTACATGCCTACTGCAGGTTGGCTGTAGTCTTTCTCTGCCATAAACTTTGACTTTCTTTCAAGAGCCAGACTGAAGGAATACAGACACACTGGTAATAGTAGCAGAATGAGGGGAGAATTCTGGAGGTTTCTGTGGGAACTCATGCTATATTCTCTCAAAAGCCACACAGCCACAAAAACCACAAAGGAGTCAAAAGATAATCTAGTTATTTTTCTGGAAAAAGAAGGCCACCACAATCATTTAGTGAACAGAGACTTGATCATCTAGGTCTTAACAACAAATGTATAAACCCAATATAGACTCCATTGCTATCAACCATACTTAGGCTACATTCTGACTTGATTACATAATGTACTGACCTTTTTCAAAACTGCATCCAGCATTTGGTTCCTTTTTATTTCAGCAGGGTTCTCTTCTATGGGTTTTTAGTGTGTTTTTGTTTTAATGTATTTTACCTTATGTCGAAACAAACATGGGGGTATATGTTATATGTCATTAGTAACTAAGCCTACGAATGATGACGTTGATTCAAAAGGATTAAGATTTACCTAAGGGATTCTGCTATCAAGTTGTTCTGATTCTCTGAGACTTACAGTTTCTTTGTTTTGCATGTCATTCTAAAAATATTCAAAAAGATAGACTGCAAATCATAGAAACCTAACATCATAGGGTTGACAGGGAATTGTTAAAATATATCATCTATTTATTCTATTTTCACAAGATCATATATAAGGCATCATATGTCAATCCACTTTTGGCAGAAAGGGAGACATAATACTTTCTCAAATCTTTTTAGTCAATTCATTGGAGAAGTAGGCTCTCACATAACAATGCTACAGGGAATGTGGTTGAGATTTGTCATATTAAAAATAAGCATATTTTGTGGCCTTCCTTTTTGGTAAATTTCAATAGATAGTCTCTGTTTTACTAAAAGAAAATATATTTGGAAGTTTTATAGTTATTTGATTAGCCAAATCATCAGGGTATACATTTGTGGATGTTCTGAATAAAAATAGTAATGATAATAATAATAATAACAACAACAATAGGATGGAAGGAGAAGAGTGATGGATTACATTTCTCTGCTTTCTGAAGTTTACTAAACATCTCCAGAGCCTCAATTTCTTTCTGTATACAATGCAGGCAACAAAGTCAACCTCTTACAAATTAATCCTATGAATTTGGTACTACACAAAGGTCTTACCTGCAGAATAATCTTAGCATAACTATATAAATAGAAGCATGGTACTTGTAACTATATATAAACAAACATACAATTTTAAATGGAAGTTAAATTTTGTTATTCAGATGATGTTGATTTTATCTGATCAAACTGCTCTCATGAATTTGAGTTACAAGGTCTGAGAGTGAATGGCATTATGTGATGAATTCCAACAAGACTGAGGTTTAGTGAATCAAATTTTATAGTGTTGGACCAAGCAATAAATACTTAAGAAGTTGATTTGTTCCTACCTCCTTATTTTGAGATGCTTAATCAAATACAATCATAAAATTTAAGAGCTAGAAGTGACTTTTAGTTTATATCCCCCATTCCTTTCACTTAATTCACTTGATGCCATGTAAAAAACTGGGCTGTTATCAGTTAGAGGTTTTGTTCAACTGCTAGGAAAAGATTTCCAATAGTTAATGTCATAAACAAATTATAAACTTACGCATCCAATGTTTTTTGCAAGTTTCTTGGCCTTTCCTTCATAATTGCCTACATGGTTTGCAAGATGGTTTGCACATCATCTTATTTATAAAATAACAAGAATCACAAAAGTCAAAATGATAATCTACTGATAAGTCTGTCCATCTTAAAAAAAAAAGCCCATATTTTTCACTTGTCACTTATTGCCCAGCATTTTATCAAAGGCCCCACATTGCACGGAAGGCTAGATGATGTAGATTTATGACTGACCATGTTATGTGTCTCCCCAAATTTCCAGTTCCATTCATAAAAAATAAAAGGAAAATATAAATATTACCTAAGAAACATCTGCCATAGGGGCCTATTTCAACCTTAGCGAAGACATTATGGATAAAAGTATTTACTTTGCTTACATAAGCTACTATGTATGCACTGAAAACTGAAAAACTAGTTGTTATTAGCCAAAGAACATATAATTATTTTTTTGTTGTTGTGGCTGTGGCCGGGCTTGAACTCGCTACTCCCAGAATATGGGGCTGGAGCCCTACTTCTTGAGCCACAGGCATCTCTCCGAAAGAACATATAGATTAAAGCCATACATTTAAAAAGTAATGCTGAATTAGGTTTAAACTAAGGCCCCCCCATTTCCACACATTACTTAACATCTGTAAACCTCAGTGCTCTCACCTGCAGGATAAGTGGCACCCCCCTTACAAGGTCAAGTACTAAATTAGATAATGTTCACAAAGTACCATACCTAAACACAATGCCTTGCTAAGATACAGTAATAGCTCTGTAAGTTGTATGTGCTGCCACCAGGTAGGCAGGGATCTTTATTATATTTTATTACTAAGAAATTAAAGATGATTGATATTTTATTTAA
Source organism: Arctocebus calabarensis (assembly GCA_963573935.1). NCBI lineage: Eukaryota > Metazoa > Chordata > Mammalia > Primates > Lorisidae > Arctocebus > Arctocebus calabarensis. Next base: position 30,346 of record CAUYON010119639.1, read on the forward strand.
ATCAATGTCAAGGTAATATAATTTATGAAATCTTTTTGCTTCAGGTAATCAGAATTGCTGTAGTGCCTCTGAGGGTCTTCTCTCGGGCGACGATGGCTATTATCCATCTTCTCTCAATGTCTGTATTTCTCAATTTAAATCTGCCAGATTCGTCTTCTAGAGACCTGACCACATCAATGATTTTGATTAGCCTGTGCTCCTTATCCAACATTATAATACCTGCAAAGTAATTATGTTTCTGTTTTTCATTTTAATCTGCTCTTATCATATTGACAATATGGCAATGGCTACATTTGTTATGAGCTTAATTGCTCCTGTGCCAGGTGTTCAGAGTTCATCCTTTTAATCTAAAGAAGCAAAGATGAAGCCACAGTACTCGGGGACATTTTATGGGTACGTTACTCCAATTATGGGTAAAGAAATAACTATTCTTTTATATTCTGTATTTTCTACATCTTCTGTGCCTGGATATAAGTATTTTTATTATAAGGATTTTCAGTAGAGGTCAGGTGTGCCTATAGAAATCTCCTAAGAGTAGCATTTGTCTTTGGGCCTGCCTAGAATTTCTGCAAACTAATAACCTAATTGTCTGTGCTGATTGACGGCAGGTGCATTGAATATCTAAGCAGTCCAGGTCTTTGTTTGGTCATTGGGATTTATGCGTTTGAGGTCCATTTCCTGGGAAGTTTATACTACAACTGACTGTACTATGGGTAAGACGGCTTTAATTGAAACCTCTGAAGAGGACAGGAAATTAGAAAAAACTTTCTTGTATCTTTTTGCATTATCAATAATGCCTGAGGCAGACAGTGGTGGTAAATGACAATATTGAACACGCCTTTTCTTTCATGTAAGATTTCTATAGGAAATGATTCTGATTATGCTCTGCTGTGTCATAATGTCTGCATGCTCAGGATATATATGGAAATAGATTTTAATGGTAGTTAAGTGGCTTCTATTCACCCATTCATATTTTTTAAATACGTTGAGAATGTTGCTTACCCTGTTGCACATCTTTTCCTATTGCTGTTCTGTCTGCCCCCATGTGGTGTACAGCCTAAGAACCCAAATAGACAACATGGCCAATCCATGTTTTAGTACTACAAATTGTCTACCTCATCGATTTTTTGGTTGGCATATGCAACAGCTGAATAATTTTAAATTTATTACATGTAACATGAACTCACCTGTTGCAATCATAATGTCATAATAATTCTTGAGAGTGGTGCTGTATATTTTAATTCAATACACTAAATAAATAAACTTCATGACATAGAGCCACCTGTATGAAATATCATCATTTCTAAAATGTTTATTTGGGGTTTATTATCTTCTTCCTTTTACCTGCCTATTCTGAAACTCCTCTCTCCACCATGGGCTTATCCTGGAAGTCATTTTTTGCTCCTGACTTCCTGTAGTTGCTGGCTGGTGTAGGGAGTTGTAATATTTCCCTGTGAGTCAGAGCTCTGACCATTTTCAAGTTCTTAGGAGCTCTGTCTTGTCTCTTTTTTTTTTTTATAATTTTATTGAATCATAATTCTGTACATTGGTGCAATCATAGGGCACGATTCATATACATTCAGAAATGTTTTGATCGTACTGTTACAGATAGCCTTCATGGCATTTTCTTGATCACTATATA
>CAUYON010119640.1:0-11289 GCA_963573935.1 Arctocebus calabarensis
AGCCCAGGAGTTGGAGGTTGCTGTGAACTGTGATGTCACAGCACTCTACCCAGGGCAACAGCTTGAGACTCTGTCTAAAAAAAAAAAAGGAAAGAAAAATGCCATTTTCTAATGAGATTCAAGTTTTTTGGTCTATGTAGATGGCTTGGCTAATGACAAAAAACAGTTCTGTAATATTAGTGGAGTATATTTCGTCATAAGAAACCTTAATTCTGGCTCAGCGCCTGTGGCTCAACAGGCTAAGGTGCCAGCCACGTACACCTGAGCTGGCGAGTTCGAATCCAGCCTGGGCCCACCAAACAACAATGATGGCTGCAGCCAAAAAATGGCCGGGCGTTGTGGCGGGCGCCTGTAGTCCCAGCTACTTGGGAGGCAAAGGCAAGAGACTTGCTTGATCCCAGGAATTGGAGGTTGCTGTAAGCTGTGATGCCATAGCACTCTCTCCGGGATGACAGCTTGAGGCTCTGTCTCAAAAAAAAAAGAAAGAAAGAAACCTTAATTCTTTTACACTTTTTTGCCCTTGTTAGTAGAGTGCCAGGGCATCATAGCTCACAGCAACCTCAAACTCTTGGGCTTAAGTGATTCTCTTGCCTCAGCCTCCCAAGTAGCTGGGACTACAGGTGCCTGCCACAGTGCCCAACTATTTTTAGAGACAGAGTCTTGCTCTTGCCCAGGCTGGTCTTGAACTCATGAGCTCAGGCAATCTACCCACCTCGGCCTCCCAGAATGCTAGGATTACAGGCATGAACCACTGCACCTGGCTTACACTTTTTTTTCCCTCTCTTTTTAGGGAAGAGAAGCTATTCATGAGGAGGTCAGACCTTTAGATCACAAGCAGAGAAACAAGGCAGATGAAGGCATGTCATTAATGAAGGATCCTTCATGCCAGACCCAAATTTCAGATTCGCCTGCAGATGCTAGCCCACCGACAGGACTTGCAGGTAAAGATCTCTTTAATCTTGAAATTCACACATGCCATCCCTAACCATATAATTTGAAATTGATTAGCAACTAAGGGTACCTGATGTCTCAGTTTCCATTCAGATGGTGTTGATAACACTTTGAAAATATCTCTTATTTTATTCTCTTTATTTACAAGTGCTTTCTATGTGCCAAGCACTGTGGGGATGAAACAGGGACTGAATCAGGCAGATAACCACATAATTCCTGCTCTCATGGAGCTGACCATCTAAGAAGGTTTAAGACAAAGGTTCCAGTAACTGTAATTTGAGGTGGAATGTAATTTTGCCCAGAAGAGAGGTGTAAGTAGGTGTTAACAGCAATTGGTATCTCTGGAACAGATTGTATCCACACAAGCCTTTTGAAGAAGAGATTTAGGGGACCTTGAATGTGCTAGGGTCCTACAGTAGGGACAGGCATTCAGGCCAGAAAGAACAACATGAGCAAAGGTTCTGAAGTAGAAAAGCCCCAGATGAACATAGAGCAGAAGTCCCTCATAGCAGGTATGTAGGGATGGAGCAGAACTTGGAAGATGAAAAGGAGAGGTGCTGTGGCACTCTGCTTCCTAAAAACAATAAATACAAATGATACAGTATGTGAAAAGATGATGAACAGGTGCCTAGGGGAGTGCTCCTGTAGAAGGGCATGGCTGAGCGCTGGCGTGCTCAGTAATAGATAGGCCTTTGAGGTCCCAGGCTTATTCTGCAGCAGCACAGGGAAAGTGCAGGGGTTTACTTGCCTGTTTGAACATGTAAAGAACCAGGCAAAATTTCAAAGTTCCGTGTCTTTACCACTCAGGTGCTGAAGATTCAGAAGTGTCATCTCAGAATCCAACAGAGGAAAAGGCAGTTACTTCAAGCCCTGAGCAAGTGTTTGCTGAGTGTTCCCAGAAGAGGATTTTGGGTTTACTAGCAGCCATGTTACCCCCCTTAAAGTCGGTAAGGGCAATTTCTTTTTAAAAGAGGATAATATGTGTAGAAAAAAAATTTTGAAAACTGTGTACGGAAACAAACTGTTAATGGCAGTCATCTCTGTATCCATAAACATGTGATTATAATTATTTTCTTTTTTGACCCCTCTTTATTTTGTAAGTATATACAGTATGTGTAATGACTTACTATTTTTAATTATTATAATCTTTTTCTACTTTTATATTTTGGAAAGTTTTTAACTCCTAGAAGATTTGAAAGAACAATAGATGAAGATCTTCATCTGGATTCACCAATCGTTAATATTTTGCAGTATCTCTATTTATATATCTATTTGAATTTTTTTTCCTGAACCTTTTTTTTTTTTTTTTTTTGAGACAGAGTCTTACTATGTCACCCATGGTAGAGTGCAGTGGCATCACAACTCACAGCAACCTTAGGTGATTCTCTTGCCCCAGCCTCCCAAGTAGGTGTGACTACAGGTGCCCACCACAGCACCCAGCTATTTTTTGTTGCAGTTGTCACTGCTGTTTTAACTGGCTGGGGCTAGGTTCGAACCTGCCATCCTCAGTATATGTGGCCAACACCCTACCCACTGAGCCACAGGCACCACCCAATTTTATTTTTTATATATATATATATAAAATAGCCTAAAATATATATATAGCCTAAACACAGATATTCTTGATTATTCCCAAAATGTGCCATATAGCTTTTTTTTTTAAATCAGGATCCACTTAAGAATTCCATTGCATTTAGATGTTATGCTGATTTAGTCTCCCCTTTTCTATTTCTCTTGCCTTTCTTTTTCTAACATTCATAACACTAACATCTTTAAATATTTGAACTGTTTAGACAGTTTAATGTCTTCATTATTCTTTCTTGTAATTTTCCAGATTATTCCTGCATGCATACTTTTTCAATATGAACTTTAGTATCATTGTTATCAAGTTAAAGAATGATCCTGTTAGCATTTTCACTGGGCTGGCACTGAATTCATATGTTAATTTAGGAATAGCTGACATCTTTACAACACTTTCCTATTTGTTTTTTACTTTTTTTTTTTTTTTTTTGCAGTTTTTGGCTGGGGCTGGGCTTGAACGCACCACCTCCAGCATATGGGGCCGGCGCCCTACCCCTTTGAGCCATAGGCACCGCCCACACTTTCCTATTTTTTTCAGTTAACAGAGAAGAATCAGAGACAGACCTAGTAGGCTGCTGAAACAGGATTCCTTAAGTTGGTAGGGCTTTGGGGGAGGGGAGTTGTCTCCAGGACCTAACGTTTGATCTTCAGGCCTCTGGGCCCAAGGACTTTTTTTAGCAGTTTGCCTGGACTCAGAGGAATCAACTTTTGCGTGGGAATTGAGGCTATTTTATAAATCACAGGGGCATGTATCTAGCAGGAAAATCAATATGTATTCCTGTATGGTATGTAAACCCACCCAGTAGACCCCACGGTAACTCAGCAGGTTATCTGGTACACATGGAATTAGAATGAAGAGAATAGGATATTTTGAAGATGCATTTCCATCCAGCTGGATGAACTGGCTTCACCCAGCAGCATTTCTGTCTAGAAGGGATGCATCTCTGAAATCAGCGCTCTTGGCTTGGACAGCGTTGTACCATTCTGGTCTTTACCTCCCTCCCCAACCTCAGGAGACTTTGAGCAGGCAGAGGGGTCCACCCACAGACAGATGGCTATGAATCTTTGTCTAACAGTTGTCTTGGGCCACACATTAAACACACAAACACGAATGAAAACTGGTAAACAAAAGAAAGGTCTGTGCATAATTGTGATAACTGGCAGCACAAATAAGCATTCATAGGGAGGCTGGACACCCCTGGAAGCCTTTCTTCTGTCCCAATAGTCATGACTGATTTCTGCCTACTTCCAGTTACTTCAGTAAATGCATCTTTCCCACATCTCACTTGGCAGCACATTGAGAAACCGTCTCTTAGAATAGGGCCCTTCAGCTCGGCACCTGTGGCTCAACGGGCTAAGGCGCCAGCCACGTACACCTGAGGTGGCAGGTTCAAATCCAGCCCCGGCCCGCCAAACAAAACCAAAAAATGGCCGGGCGTTGTGGCAGGCGCCTGTAGTCCCAGCTACTTGGGAGGCAGAGGCAGGAGACTCGCTTGAGCCCAGGAATTGGAGGTTGCTATGAGCTGTGATGCCACAGCACTCTACCCAGGGTGACAGCTTGAGGCTCTGTCTCAATTTAAAAAAAAAAAAAAAGAGTACAACTCAATAAATTTTTACGTGTCTATATATACATCCATGTAATCACCATGCAGATTAAAATTAGAGCTTTTTCAATGTCCTTGATTGATTTTTTTTTTGTCCTTATGTCATTTGTACTTCCAGGCAGACTGCCTTATGTGTTTATAGTTTTCATTACAATGGATGGTGCAATTCTTGGAAAAATGCTGAGGGAGGCTCGGCGCCTTTGGCTCAAGTGGCTAAGGCGTCAGCCACATACACCTGAGCTGGCAAGTTCGAATCCAGCCAGGGCCTGCCAAACAACAATGACAGCTGCGACCAAAAAAAAAAAAAAAATAGCCGGTGTTGTGGCAGGTGCCTATAGTCCCCTCCACTTGCGAGGTGGAGGCAGGTGAATCACTTCAGCCCAGGAGTCGGAGGTTGCTATGAGCTGTGATGCCACGGCACTCTACCCAGGGCAACAGCTTGAGGCTCTGTCTCAAAAAAAGAAAAAAAAAAAAAGAAAAGAAAAATGCTGAAAGAAATTAATATTAACAGTAAAGTGAAAATGTTAGTGTGCCCCATAACTGCTTTAAACGATACCCACTCATGTCACTTTCTCTTTCTGCTTTTACCCTAAAACAGGTAATCAGATCCTGTCCCTCGGGAACTTCTCAAAGGATCAGATTTATCCAATGAAACTCAAAGGCATCTCCATCTGCTATTCAGCTCTCAAATCTGCCTTGTGTGGAAATTATGTCAGCTTTGGCGTCTTCAAGTTGTATGGGGACAACCATTTTGACAATGTACTCCAGGCCTTTGTCAAAATGCTGCTGTCAGTGTCCCACAGTGACTTGCTAGTAAGCAATCATGAAACCTGGAGTCTTTGTGTGAAATGCGAAGTAACACCACCATAGGCCTGGAATTATTATAATGAAGCTCAGGGAGTTAGAATAGCACCAGAACATTTTTTGTTCTAAAATAGTATACTTGTTCTAACTTAGAGAATTTGGACTATAATGTCTGTATTTATATAATTAAATGTGCAGTTTAGAAGCTGCAGCTACCACCTTCTGACAAATTGGTCATCTAGAGTGCTTCAGGTTCTACATATAAAGAAAATATAATTAGCAATTTCAAGTAATTGCATATAACAATACTCATAATTCAAAAACAGTCTGTTTTTCCTGCAGCAGAAAATACAGGATTGGCTGCAGGATTGTCCTCTTCCTTCTATACTACTGTTTCTACTTCCCTTGTTATTTGGCCTTCCCTTTTATTAAAATTCAGGTGTGGCGGACTCTGTGCTGAATTGCAAGTTGAGCAACCTGGCATGTAGTCTGCTCTATGCCACTCACTAATCACCTTCTATTTCTCTAGGCTTTAATGTCTTCACTTTTAAAATGATTGGATTAAACTATGTGATCTCTAGTCCCTTTTCTGCTCTCCCATCTAGTATCTATGATTTATGTCATTAGTCTTAAGATTTTGATGCCTATAAGAAACACCTGAGATATTGATTGGAAATTCAAATTTCTAGCTTTTCCACTGACCTGTGTCATTACCAGACTTTTTAAAAACATCTCTGCCTGATTACATAGAAGCCAATATGTGCCCAACTTGGGTAACATAGCTAGATTCATGCTCAGACTTAGTTCAGGCTTTCCCATCTACTTCAACCCCAAGGTTACAGGTAAGATCTGCAGGGCCTTTGTTAGTCGGCCTCTGTGAGAAATGCTCCTTGACTGTCTTATGAGATAGTGCACCCTCTTGTATCTTTCTAAACTATCTTAATTGGACCACACCTCAAGCCAAGGTTGTGAAGCCTCTTTGTAGTAGAATGGAATGCTCATTGAAGGCTATGCCTGTTTGATAAAAATTACAGAGTAGAAACTTGAGTCAAATCAACAATTTGTCGCAGTCATCTCATTGAGGAGACTTTTCAGTACAGTTTTAGGCTAAAAACTGGTATGGTTTCAGGGATTTTTCTTTCACACTTTTTCTAGTGGTCAAGCAAACTTCCAATTCAGTAATTCTCAAACTTGAGAGTGCATGATTCTCTGTTAGCATACATGTTAAAGGTGGTCATTTCAAAGCTTCATTCTAGAGCTTTTCATTCAGTGAATCTCAAGTGGATGTCAAGAAACTACATTTTTAACAAGTACCCCAAAGTGAGTCTCATGGAGGTGGTCTTAACCTCACTTTAAGAAATACTCCTCTGTTTTACCTTTTGAGTGTCATGCTCCTTAATATTGATTGGATTGCTTTTGAGATTTTCAAGTATTATTTCTCATGCACTTATCTTTTGCCTATAATATATGCTAAGTCCTTTACCAAATTTGATTTATTTAGCCGGATTGGCATTGTGCCATTGTTGACTATGATGACAAATACTATTTTAACAGCAGATTTCTTTGTGTTTAAAAGACAAAAAAAGTTACTTTTGTAATCCCAGCACTTTGGGAGGCCAAGGCGGGTGGATTGCTTAAGCTCACAGGTTTGAGACCAGCCTGAGCCAGAGTGAGATCCCACCTGTAAAAATAGCCGGATGTTGTGGCAGGTGCCTGTAGTCCCAGCTACTTGGGAGGCTGAGGCATGAGGATCAATCACTTGAGCCCAAGAGTTATTGGTTGTTGTGAGCTTTGATGCCACAGCACTCTTGCAAGGGTGACAAACTGAGACTCTGGCTCAAAAAAAAAAAAAAGAAAGGAGGTTGCCTAGCCACTATTAAGCACTGTTCAATATTAGAATATTCTAGTCCAGAAAAATAATTCACACAGTCTTCTATAAATGTCATACTGCAGGGATTTTACTTACATTTAAGTGCTAGCCATGTAAGGTAAAATTGAAATAATGTGCCATGCTACATCTTCAAATTAGAATTTCTAGAGATCAAGAGATTCCTATTATAACCCCTTTAAAGGCAGGATTGGGATTCATTATGTTATTTGTTCTGTGTATTTATTGACCGTATGTTTAAGTTTACAATTTCCAATATTACAAATGGCAATCTCTGCTGGACTGTATGTAAGATGTCTTTTTCTCCCTGTGGGTTGACATTTGGTATATCTCTGTGTTGTAGCAATACCGGAAACTGAGCCAGTCTTATTATCCACTCCTGGAATGTCTCACCCAAGACCACATGAGCTTCATCACCAACTTAGAGCCTCCTGTGCTCCTATATGTTCTCACATCTATCTCAGAGGGACTCACTGCTCTTGGTAAGAATCATGGAGGACATTGTTTGCAGTGGAAAAACTTGATTACCGTCTCTTAATGTATGTATTTATTGAGACTACCATCCTACAAAGGGGCAGAAGACAATATGAACCTAAACTGAAAGATTGTTTTATAACTATTACTTGCACATGAGAAAGTATTTTTTTCATATATTACATACAGTTTGTTATTTTTAATCGGCTTCATTTTGATATAATTTATAAACAATAAAATCTACTAATGTTAAGTGACCAGTTCAATGAGTCCCAACAAATATGTACATGTGCACAATCATGAACCACCTCAACCAACACATATAATAGAACATTTTCATTACCACAAAAAGTTCTTTTATTCCCCTTTTTAATTAAACCCTTCCTCCTACCTCTGGTCCCAGAGAACCACTGTCTACTTTTTCTTACTGTAGTTTGCCTTTTCCAGAATTATATGTAAGTTCAATTATGTAACATGAAAGTTGAGCAACCTAGCATATAATCTCCTCTATGCTACTCACTTGTCTGGCTTACTTCATTTAGCATAATGACTTTGAGATTCAACCATGTTGTTCTGAGAATCATTTAGTTTATTCCTTTCCATTGCTGAATATTATTTCATTGTATGGACTCCTACAGTTTACCCATTCACCAGCTGGCGGACACTTGGGTTTTTCCATTATGTGGCTATTTTCAATATAGACATTGCGAACATCCATATACAAGTTTTCATGTAGATATTATGTAAATTTTTTTTATTTCCCTTGGATAAATACCTAGGAGTGGGATTTGGGTATTAGATACTGAGTATATTTTTAGCATTGTAAGAGACAGACAAACTGATTTCCAAAGTGACTATAGCATTTCGCGCCCACCAACAATGTGTGTGGGTTCCAGTTGCTTATCACTCTGTTATCTTAGCCATCCTAATGTGTGTGAAGTAGAATCTCATGTGGTTTTAATTTGCATTTCACTAATGAATTAATGATATGAGCATTTTTTTTTGATATGAGCATCTTATTTGCCATTCATATATCTTGTTAAAATGTTTATTAAAATCTCTTTTTTCTTTCTTTTTTTTTTTTTTTTAATTGTTGGGGATTCATTGAGGTTGGTACAACAAACCGTTACATTGATTGCATTTGTTAGGTAAAGTCCCTCTTATAATTGTGTCCTGCCCCCAAAGGTGTGTCACACATGGAGACTCCCACCCTCCTCCCTCCTTCCCTCTCTCTGCTCTTCCCTTCACCCGCCCCATCCCTCCTTCTCTCTTTTTGCTCTTCCTTTCCCCCATCCCTGTCCTTCCTTCCCTCTCTTTGCTCTCCCCTTCCCTCACCCCCCACCATGTACTAGGTCATTAATTGTCCTCATATCAAAATTGAGTACATTGGATTCTTGCTTCTCCATTTTTGTGATGCTTTACTAAGAATAATGTGTTCCACTTCCATCCAGATTAGCACAAAGGATGTAAAGTCTCAATCTTTTTAGTGGCTGAATAGTATTCTATGGTATACATATACCACAGCTTGTTAATCTATTCCTGGGTTGGTAGGCATTTAGGCTGTTTCCACATTTTGGCGATTGTAAATTGAGCTGTGATAAACACGCTAGTGCAAATGTCCTTATGGTAAAAGGATTTTTTTCCTTCTGGGTAGATGCCCAGTAATGGGATTGCAGAATCAAATGAGAGGTCTAGCTTGAGTTCTTTGAGAGTTCACCGAACTTCCTTCCAAAAAGGTTGTATCAGTTTGCAGTCCCACCAGCAGTGTAAAAGTGTTCCCTTCTCACATCCACGCCAGCATCTGCAGTTTTGAGATTTTGTGATGTAGGCCATTCTCACTGGAGTTAGATGTTATCTCAGGGTGGTTTTGATTTGCATTTCTCGAATAATTAGGGATAATGAGCATTTTTTTCATATGTTTGCTAGCCATTCGTCTGTCTTCTTTGGAGAAGGTTCTATTCATGTCTCTTGCCCACTGATATATGGGATTGTTAGCTTTTTTCGTGTGGATTAATTTGAGTTCTCTATAGATCTTAGTTGTCAAGCTTTTGTCTGATTTAAAATATGCAAATATCCTTTCCCATTGTGTAGGTTGTCTATTTGCTTTGGTTGTTGTCTCCTTAGCTGCACAGAAGCTTTTCACTTTCAACAAGTCCCATTTGTTTATTTTTGTTGTTGCAGTTGCCACAAACATCATCTTCATAAAATCTTTCCCCAGGCCAATATCATCAAGTGTTTTTCTTATGCTTTCTTTGAGGATTTTTATCATTTTCTGCCTTAAACGTAGGTCTTTTATCCAACTTGAATCAGTTTTTGTGAGTGGAGAAAGGTGCGGATCCAGTTTCAGTCTTTTACATTAGATATCCAGTTCTCCCAGCACCATTTATTAAATAGGGATTCTTTCCCCCAGTGTATGTTCTTGTTTGGTTTATCGAAGATTAGGTGGCTATAAGATGTTAGTTTCATTTCCTGGTTTTCTATTCGATTCCAAAAGTCTGTGTCTCTATTTTTGTGCCACTACCATGCTGTTTTGACCACTATGGCCTTGAACTACAGCCTGAAGTCTGGTATGGTGATGCCCACGGCTTTGTTTTTATTACTAAGAACTACCTTAGCTATACGGTATTTTTTCTGGTTCCATACAAAACAAAGAATTATTTTTTCCAAGTCTTGAAAGTCCGATGTTGGTATTTTAATAGGGATGGCACTGAATCTGTAGATTGCTTTGCGAAGTATAGACATTTTAACAATGTTGATTCTTCCTAGCCATTAATTAGCATGGTATGTTCTTTCATTTGTTAATATCTTCTGCTATTTCTTTTCTTAGGGTTTCATAATTTTCTTTATAGAGGTCCTTCACCTCTTTTGTTAGGTATATTCCTAAGTATTTCATTTTCTTTGAAGTTATGGTAAGCCAACAGTCATCTTGGCTGTTATTGGTGTATACAAAGGCTACTGACTTGTGGACATTGATATTATATCCTGAGACATTACTATATTTTTTGATTACTTTCAGGAGTCTTGTGGTTGAGTCTTTAGGGTTGTCTAAGTTTAAGATCATATCATCAGGAAAGAGGAAGAGTTTGACCTTCTCTGCTCCCATTTGGATGCCCTTTATTTCCTTCTCTTGCCTGACTGTATTGACTAGAACTTCCAGCACTATGTTGAATAGTAGTGGCGATAGAGGACAACTTGTCTAGTTCCAGTTCTAAGTGGAAAAGCTTTTAGTTTTACTCTATTCAGTAAAATATTAGCTGTGGGTTTGTCATAGATAGTTTCGATCAGTTTAAGAAATGTGCCACCTATGCCTATACTCTTCAGTATTTTAATTAGAAAAGTATGCTGAATTTTATTGAATGCTTTTTTCTGCATCCATTGAGAGGATCATATGGTCTTTGTTTTTGCTTCTGTTGATACAGTGAATAACATTTATGGACTTGTGTATATTAAACCAGCCTTGTATCCCTGGGATGAAAGATACTTGATCTTGATGTATGACTTTTTTGATAATAAGCTGTAATCTATTGGCTAGGATTTTGTTGAGAATTTTTGCATCTATATTCATTAGTGAAATTAGTCTGAAGTTCTCCTTTTTAGTTTGGTCTTTTCCTGGTTTTGGTATCAGGGTGATGTTTGCTAGAACATGTTGGGAAAGATTCCTTCTCAGTTTTTTGGAATAATTTCTACATTATTGGAATAAGCTCTTCTTTGAAGGTTTGATAGAATTCTGGTGTGAAGCCATTCAGACCAAGGCATTTTTTTTTTTTTTTTGAGACAGAGCCTCAAGCTGTCACCCTGGATAGAGTGCTGTGGCATCACAGCTCACAGCAACCTTTAATTCCTGGGCTCAAGCGAGTCTCCTGCCTCTGCCTCCCAAGTAGCTAGGACTACAGGCGCCCGCCACAACACCCGGCCAGTTTTTGGTTGCAGCCGTCATTGTTGTTTGGCGGACCCGGGCTGGATTCGAACCCGTCAGCCCAGTTGTAT